>JACBKR010003232.1:0-20998 GCA_014218235.1 Colocasia esculenta
ACATTATTAATATCATTTGACCTTGATAAGTTATGCAATAATGTATTCGGTAAAATAGTGAAATAAATGACTAAATTATCCTATTATATTAAATACAATTGTCTTCATTTTTACTCGCGCATTTTAAATACCGTTATCGTTTTCCCTCGGCCTTCGAGCACTCGAGGCACGGCGGACCCATTTTTTACACATTTTTCTCTTGACTTGGACGACCTCTCCACCAGGAATACTCTCGACTGGACTAGGGACTCCTTGTCAAGGCCTCCGTAAGTCTTCCTGGATTTGGCGCACGTCCATTGCCGACGAGCTGGTTGTACCTTTAAATCCCGTTACACTCTTAGGGATCAGTATGACCCAAACGGCCTTAGTGAGATCTCTCTTATCTTGTGATCACGCCGGACCACCTGGCCAGTGTTCTTAGCACGGCTAGTGGGCGGTGGTGACTTCTTCTACCAGACTGCCGGTACCCGACCTAGTGTTGTGCAACCGTTACTATCATGGTTTATCGTTGTTTTACGATTATACCCCTATCTCATCTACTATCCTTGTACTCTCATCTATTCACATTCACTCTACTATCTCGTCTATTCATCTAGTACTCTCTTGAGACTCTTGAACTGTTGCGGCTCCCATTGCTTGTACTATACATGACTGTCTAGCACCATAATATGGGTCCGGTGACCCTACTGACTTGAATGCATAGTGTGCAGGGCACGGAGAGTGTCCGAGGGGCTCCAATCTAGTCCTGGGGGCAGAGAGCCACCCGAAAATACCTGCAGGGGCTATTTAAGGTGTTCTGCATTGCACCGGTTCTGACTATCTCGATATTGGCTAGACATCTAATTGTTTTACTATTAGTCTGAGGAGTTCAGACATATTGTACCAGTTCTGTGCTATTAGTGTGCTAGCACTGACTGTTATAACATTAATCTGAGGAGTTCAGACGAAATGTACTATCGTGAAACGGCTACTGTCCCGAAGTGACTATTGTCGTACTTGACTAGTGCACCGTGATGCAACCATACACGCTATCTCTTTTCATGCAATCTCGTTACACGCTATCTTGATATACAAGCTATCTCGTTACACGCCACCTTGATACAAGCTATTCTATTCATGTCATTTTGATACACGCTATCTTATTATACACTATCTTGTTACACGCTATCTCGTTATATTGTCATCCTAATTTTGCAATACTCTTGAGAAATGTATTATCATCTTGTACTATTACTCTCTTGACTATACTTGATCGTTCTCTCTAGTTAACCTGCGTTACAAGACATTAATCACTTAAAGCATGCTTGTTTACACGAGATATTAAGTCCTACTGAGCGTTATCGCTCACCCTTCGTTATTTGTTATTGTGTTTTCAGGTAAGTCAAGTGACGATCTTACACACAACAACGGGATTGGACTGGAGTGATGAGCGTCCTGAAGTCATAGCGATGGAATGTCCTTAGTACCTTAGAGTCTAGTTAGATATTTGCTTTAGATTTCTTTTCCAATGTAACAAAGTCATTGATCCCGGTGTTTTGGCTCTGAATTAGTGGTTGTAATAGTTTAGATGAATTATCAATAAAATGATGAGTTTATTGTAATTATTGTTCATTAGTTGCTCTGATATTTGTGAATGTATGCGCAATTTACGTTACCATACCGTTGTTCATGCCTCCCCGATTTATTCCGCTGCTAAATTGGCGGGGCATGACAGTTGGTATCAGAGACTAGGATGTCCTTAATAATATATTTTAAGTCTAGAATGTTCTAGGTAAACTGTCCTCAAACGTGTCTAAGTCAACCACCATACCTATGTGAGGATTGGGTAGAACCATGGTTATGATCTGAATACAATATAAATATATATGCATCAACTTAGTTATACCTTAGTACCCAAAGTCAAAAAGGAAATAAATAAATGCTATGCTCGCAGGAGATTAGTGGAGATGGCTGGTGAGCATGCACAATTGTGGGACTTGCAAAGCACCGTACAAGGGTTAACTCAAGCCCTTAACAACGTGATTCAAGCAGGAGCAATGAATGGGCAGGAGATTTATACGGGAATTTCCAACGAATGAATCCTCCTAGGTTTAATGGAAATCCAGATCCCGATGAAGCTGAAAATTGGGTGAAGGCGATTGAACGAATCTTTAGAGTTATGCAATGTTCAGAGCAAGAGAAAGTCCTTCTGGCAACCTTCCAATTGGACCGCGATGCTAGAGCTTTGTGGGAAGCTGCCAGTCAACAATTACCTGACATCAACATAGAGTGGGATAACTTTTTAGAACTCTTCAACACTAAATATTTTTCTGAAAGGATTCGTGAGAAGAAGGCAAAGGAATTTACAGAGTTAAAACAACGAATGATGTCTGTAGCCGAATATGAAACACAATTTGAAAGACTAGCACAAGCACCACATTTGGTGAGTACGGAAAAGATGAAGGCAAAGAGATTCTTAGAAGGATTGAGACCTGTGTTCTGGGAAAAGTTGGCTCCGCTAGACCTTGTAGTATATTCGGACATGGTATCAAGAGCTCAAATAGTAAAGGACACCATGTGACTTCTTGAAAAGATCCATAAGAAAAAGGTGTTGAAAAGGGAACGTGTTACCCATTCCCATGATAATAAAGGAAGAAATACAGTAGATAGTAAGAGAATGAAAGGGGAAGCAAAGCGGAAAGAATTCTATAAATTTTGTAAAAACTAGGGCATCAGATTGAAAATTGTTGGAAAAAATTGGGCAGATGTTTGCATTGTGGAAGTCAACACATCGAGTCATCGATTGCCCGACAAAGAAGAACCAAACTCCACACCAAGACGGTTACAAGTTCTTGTTGATACGCCAAATGCCATAAAGGTAGACAAGGTATCAGTACTAAACCCTTAGTTCAAGTTCATATTATTTTCTCGATAACAAAACCCTAAGTGGGGGAGATGATGGAATGAAATATTCAGAATAAATTAGTAGTCGTATCTTAACATATGAATTTGGGGACCAAATTCTATTTAAGTGGGGGGAGGATGTAGTATCCCAGAAAATCTATTAATTAAAAATTATAGATAAATAGAAATTTTATCTATTAATAAATTCAATTAATTAAAACGGTACGCATCATTATTGCATGCATATAAACCCCTATAAAAATTTCGTAAAAATAGTAGTTATATTTTAAATAATGTTCTCTAATGACCTATCATGAAATTTGGGTATAGAAAAATCGTTTGGACTTAGTTTAAGAATTTATGCGACTTATTAGTATAATTAAGGAATTAGTCGGAGAACCCATTATTTTATGAGCCAAAGTGGATTATAAATTAAAATAAATGAATGAGTAGACTTTAAATAATTTATGATGATAGCCCATTATGATATTTGGACCAATGGACAATCTTGGCCCATGAATAAATTCTCTAATAAAAGGATAATTAAAAATCCATTAAGAAAAGTAAGTACATGGATTGTACAATTAGGCTCACATGAGTTATTGGGCCAAGAGTAAGAGCCCAAGAGATGAATAAAGGTCAGAAATATTTGGCTAAATGATATTGAATCGAATTAAAATCAATTGAATAAATATGATAAATAGATTTAAATTAGAATAAAGGGTAAATAAATAGAATTAAATCAATACCCATTAAGCTAAATTAGTAATGGGTTTTACTAATGGTCCTAGCATAAAGTTTTAGGCCCAATTATGAAGAGTCCATCATGAGATGGGAGATAATTAAACTAAATTCGTACCTAAAATATTAATAAATAGAAAATGGTTAAGATAATGAGTATTTTAACTCTTAATCATTTTAGAAAGAGTTCTAAACCTAGTATAACTCAATAGGACTCTATCCTAATATGAAAGGGGGATTAGATGAGAGACAATTGGGTTAAAGAGAGAAGACTCATATAAATAGCGAAATTCGTAACTAATTATCTCATAATTAAAAAGAGGTAATTAAGGCACTATTATGACTCATATATATATAGAAAAGAGACATAAACTTATACTAACCCATTACCCACGAAATTAAACCTCTCATCTATCCTATTAGGTGGGATAATGTAAGAAATAAGGGGATAAACATAGAAATTAAAGAGTTGGAAGAGAAGAAAGAGTTTTAGAGAGGATGGACTCTTGTAGCAACTAAATACATCCTAATACAACCCTATCAACCCTCATTTTCGTGCTTAGACTTTGGGAGATGAAGGGAGAGGCTGGAGAATGAAGGAGCAAGGTGGAAGGAGCTTGGAGCAAAGGGTTTCACCCCGTCTTCGTCCAAAAACCCTAGCTTTTCATTCTTGAAACGAAAAGTAGGCAATCCCTCAAGCTAAAATCATGAAATAATTACCCTAGGTAGACGTCATCTACCTCTTCAAAAGCCCTTTGATCTGGTTGCATTTAGCTCATCTGTTTGGGCGAATTTAATTCGTAAAATCCTACTGTTACCCTGAACTAAAATCTCATGTTTTCTCTAATTATCCACATGTACTTTCTCTCATGCTATGATAAAATTCTTGTGTATACTGCATCTTATTATCTTTCAAAAGCCCTTGGCCTTGCTCGATTTCGATCTCCCATGAGGGAGAATTAAATCTTTGAATCCCTATCTATTGCTTGTACCCGACTCTTCAAGTTTACCTTTAAACGTCGTGCATACTTGATATCCTGCTATAAGAAAATTCTCTAAAATACTACTTCATGTTAGCTTTCGAACGCCTCTAGTTTCGTAATTTTTCTTCTGTATTCATCTCTAATTAATTCGTGGAACCCTGGCTGCACCTATTTAGGTCACTGAAAAGTAACCCGATCAATGCATGTCTAAACCTTGTCTATTTTCCAATTAATCGTGTATGTTGATAGATATACATATCCACTTTTGTTTAAAATTGGTTTCGTGCTTTTTGGATCACCGTGCTATTTTATAGGAATTTAGAAGGTCCCTGTATTACAGAGGACTCGCCCTGGGAAAAAGGGAAAAAAGGCAATCTCACCTGTTATCGCGACGGCGCGATCCGCCGTGATATCAGTGAGGTCGCGCCGGCCATTAACGTCGTGTTAAGAACGCGGCGGCATTTGACGCCGCGATTCACCCTGGTCCGGGCCAGACCGGCCAGGCCCGTGTCGCGCTCGATCGCCCCGTCGCGACTTGAACCGCGACGGGTGAGTCTGCCGCGTTTTCATGAATCTGACCAGAATGGAAAAATGTGCATATGCCCTGTTGTTTAAGCTTTATACCCTTTAAATAGCCATGATTAAATCATGTTATAATTAATTCGACTTGGTGGATTAATAAATGACATTAATGATATAAATTTAAAATGACGTTTGCACGATTTGTCATATCTTCAAGATTTCTTTACACTTACACACACAATATTATTAAATATCATTTGACCTTGATAAGTTATGCAATAATGTATTCGGTAAAATAGTGAAATAAATGACTAAATTACCCTATTATATTAAATACAATTGTCTTTGTTTTTACTCGCGTTTTTTAAATACCGTTATCATTTTCCCTCGGCCTTCGAGCACTCGAGGCACAACGGACCCGTTTTCTACACATTTTTCTCTTGACTTGGACCACCTCTCCACCGTGAATACTCTCGACTGGACTAGGGACTCCTTGTCAAGGCCTCCGTAAGTCTTCTTGGCTTTGGCGCACGTCCATTGCCGACGAGCTGGTTGTACCTTTAAATCCCGTTACACTCTTAGGGATCAGTACGATCCAAACGGCCTTAGTGAGATCTCTCTTATCTTGTGATCACGCCGGACCACCTGGCTAGTGTTCTTAGCACGGCTAGTGGCGGTGACTTCTTCTACCAGACTGCCGGTACCCGACCTGGTGCTGTGCAACCGTTACTATCATGGTTTATCATTGTTTTACGATTATACCCATATCTCATCTACTATCCTTGTTCTCTCATCTATTCACGTTCACTCTACTATCTCGTCTATTCATCTAGTACTCTCTTGAGACTCTTGAGCTGTTGCGGCTCCCATTGCTTGTACTATACATGACTGTCTAGCACCATAATATGGGTCTGGTGACCCTACTGACTTGAATGCATAGTGTCCAGGGCACGGAGAGTGTCCGAGGGGCTCCAATCTAGTCCTGGGGGCAGAGAGCCACCCGAAAATACCTGCAGGGGCTATTGACGGTGTTCTGCATTGCACCGGTTCTGACTATCTCGATATTGGCTAGACATCTAATTATTTTACTATTAGTCTGAGGAGTTCAGACATATTGTACCAGTTCTGTGCTATTAGTGTGCTAGCACTGACTGTTATAACATTAGTCTGAGGAGTTCAGACGAAATGTACTATCGTGAAACGACTACTGTCCCAAAGTGACTATTGTCGTACTTGACTAGTGCACCGTGGTGCAATCATACACGCTATCTCTTTACATGAAATCTCGTTACACGCTATCTTGATATAAAAGCTATCTCGTTACACGCCACCTTGATACAAGCTATTCTATTTCATGTCATTTTGATACACGCTATCTTGTTATACACTATCTTGTTACACGCTATCTCGTTATATTGTCATCCTAATTTTGCAATACTCTTGAGAAATGTATTATCATCTTGTACTATTACTCTCTTAACTATACTTGATCGTTCTCTCTAATTAACCTGCGTTACAAGACATTAATCACTTAAAGCATGCTTGTTTACACGAGACATTAAGTCCTACTGAGCGTTATCGCTCACCCTTCGTTATTTGTTATTGTGTTTTCAGGTAAGTCAAGTGACGACCTTACACACAACATGGGATTGGACTGGAGTGATGAGCGTCCTGAAGTCATAGCGATGGAATGTCCTTAGTACCTTAGAGTCTAGTTAGATATTTGCTTTAGATTTCTTTTCTAATGTAATAAGTCATTGAGCCGGTGTTTTAGTCTGAATTAGTGGTTGTAATAGTTTAGATGAATTATCAATAAAATGATGAGTTTTATTGTAATTATTGTTCATTAGTTACTCTGATATTTGTGAATGTATGCGCAATTTACGTTACCATACTCGTTGTTCATGCCTCCCCGATTTATTCCGCTGCTAAATTGGCGGGGCATGACAAATTATGTCAACTCAACCCTGTTTAATTTTAAATAAACACTGTCATGCATAATTTTGACTTGTTAATTAATAATGGGTAATATTACATGAAATTAATTGATGTAAAAGTTATGTGCACAACCATACATGTTCTCTTGATTCATCTACACTTGCACACACTAAACATAAATGTATGCCATGAGACCTTATTACCTTACTCAATAATGTATCTGGTAATTTAGCGAAATAAATTACTAAATTCCCTATTTAAATATTACACTTGTCTTCGTTTCACTCGCGTATTTTATACACCGTTACCGTTTCCCTCGGCCTACGAGCACTCGAGGCACGACGGACCAGTTTCTACACACTTTTTCTTGGCATGGACCACCTCTCCACCGAGAAGACTCCTGACTGGACCAGGAAATCTTTGTCAAAGCCTCCATAAGTCTTCTTGGCTTTGGCGCACGTCCTTAGCCGACGAGCTCGTTGTACTTTAAAACCCGTTACACCCCTAGGGATAAGTACGATCCAAACGGCCTTAGTGAGTTCTCTCTTACCTCGTGATCATGCCGGACCATCTAGCCTGTGTTCATAGCACGGCTAGTGGGCGGTGGTGACTTTTACCAGACTGCCGGTACCCGACACGGTGCTGTGCAACTGTTACTATTGTGGTTTAACGACGTTTTACGATTATACCCTTATCTCATCTACTTTCTCGTTACTCTCATCTGTTCACTTTCACTCTGTACTCTCATCTATTTCGTCTATTACTCTAATTTCTTCTTGGTACTCTATCTGGCCATACAATTGATTGTCTAAATAACAAACAAGTGCTATATGTCAGTGCAATAGGGCCCGGTCTGGTCCTGGGAAGAGCTCCAGAAGAGTGCTATTTCCTTGCAAGAGGTACATGATCAGGATGTGTACGACATGCATCCAGTGCCATTTAATACTATAACAATTAATCGTTGACAATCAAAGTGCTATCTATTCAAGTGCTATACAAGTGCTATTATCATTACATGGCCATTCTATTATCGTTATCATTGTGCTATTATCACTATACCAGTGCTATTGCTCTCTTTCTATCGTTACTTACTCTATATGACTATACTCTTTCGTCACCCTGCCATTTAAGACATTAATTATTTTAAGCATGTTTGTTCTCATGAGATATTAAGTCCTACTGGGCGTTGTTCACTCATCCTGCGTATTTATTTCATGTGTTCAGGTGAGTCGGATGGTGACCACACTCACGAGGATGGGTACGAGGATGATGTTCAAGAGTGACCAGTTCAGCAACAAATGCTTAGTAGTTAGTTTAGTTATGAGTCAATTAGACACTATGTAATAGTTGGATTTGAATAAAGTACTCTGGGCCCTAGTTATGGCTCTGATAGATAGATGTAATGGGTATTTGATGGATTATTAATGAAATTAGAGGTTATTTGGTATTATTCCAATTGTGCAATGGTTTGTTATTTATTTCTCGCTTTGTACTATTTAATAACTGTAATTCCGCTCCGATATTTCACGTCGGGGCGTTACATGGATCCTCAAACCCAGATGGTTGCTCTACATAGACTTTCTCTTTTATGAAACCATTAAGAAACGCACTTTTAACATCCATTTGAAATAATTTAAAATTTCTGGAGCAAGCGAATGCTAATAGAATCCTAATGGATTCAAGTCTAGCAACCGGTGCAAAGGTCTCATCATAATCGATCCCTTCTTATTGAGAGTATCCCTGGGCAACTAAACGAGATTTGTTCCAATTATCACACCAGACTCATCAAGTTTGTTTTGAAAAACCCCCTTGGTTCCGATTACTGGATGGTCATTCGGACGAGGAGACAAGGTCCACACTTTGTTCATCTCAAATTGGTTTAGTTCCTCAGGCATAGCAATAGACCAATGTTCATAAAAAGGGCTTCATCAACATTTTTTAGTTCAAATTGAGAAATAAAAGCAATATAATCACACTGATATTGAGTTTTTCGAGTTCGCATACCGGATGAAGGATCACCTATTACATTACCGATTGGATGACTTGACATGATCGGAAATGCTTGAGGTAATTCATCATTTGTAGAGGATACTTGAAGTTATTCAAGTGGGGGATCTTCCTTTTCCTTTTCTTCACCAACAAGTTGGGTAGGATCATCCATTGCTTCTGCACTAGGCTCCGTGAGATCTAAGTCATGTATGGTTAAATCCTGATCTTTCATGATTTCTGTATCATCATCATCATCACTTTTCTAGCATTGTGGTTAGTCTCATCAAAGATTACATGAATGGATTCTTCTACAACCAAAGTTTTCTTGTTAAATACACAAAAAGCGTTAGAATGAGGTGAATAACCAACAAATATACCTTCGTCACTTCGAGGATCAAACTTACCTATGTCCTCTTTGCCATTTACTAAAATGAAGCATTTGCACCCGAATGGCTTGAAGTAGGAGATGTTTGATTTTCTGCCTTTATAAAGTTCATATGGAGTCTTATGCAACAAAGGTCTAATCAAACAAAGGTTAGTGATATAGCATGCAGTATTAATGGCTTCAGCCCAAAAATATCTAGGCAAAATAGATTCACATAGCATAGTTTGGGTCATATCGATCAAAGTCTGATTTTTTCTCTCAGCTACACCATTTTGCTGAGTGTAGACAAGCGAATTCGGCTCCACTGCGGGCAAATTTCCTGTTGCGCCATAATGCCACAAATGGCCCTCATTTTGCCTTACAAGAGTAGTTTTCCCCATCATTTAGGGTCTCCCCGTCTTTCCCTGGTGCTTCCCCTACATTTCAATGGCCCCTCGGGGATTATAGGCATCAATTCCATGTCGCGATGGGTATGTAAGCCGCATTCTGAAAGGCGTCCGGGATGGTGGACGTGATTCAGGACTTATCGCGACAGCTCTAACAGGCGTGACCTTAACGCGACGGCTTCAGGGGGCGCGACCTTAACGCGACGGCCATGCAGGGAACAACCATGAAATTTACGTCATGCATGCCAGACGCGTTTATCAGCACGTGCCTAAAGGAAATTGCGTCCAATCCGTTGGACGAGATTTGAAAGTCAAAAAAGGCTATGGCCCTCCAAAGTCGTCGCGCGCAGGCCCGCAATCATGAGAAAATCATGTAATCGCGTCCTTGTCAGCAGACGCGATTTAGAAGGTCAAATCCGAAATCACGTTAGCAGACAGCGCATTTATGAGCCAATTGCCTCGGAATCACGCAAGTTGTAATCGCGTCGGGCCAAGCCGCCGCGTTTCAAGTAGCGGTGGCCTGGCCCGACGCGATTCCAAAGCGTAGCTGGGGCTACGATCATTATGCACCTATCACATTGATTTGACCTAGTGGATCGCGGCCTGCCGTCCGGACGCGATCCAATCTAAGTCGCGGCCTCCTAGCCCGACGTGATTCTATTTGCGGGCTGCCGCCCAGATGCGATTCATGCTTCTTGTCGTGGCGACTGTACCCGATGCGATTCAAAGATTTCACCTCTATAAATTGACCCCCGAGGGTCATTTGTAAGAGTGGGGTTCCAGAACATGGCGAACCTCTACTGGATTCCCGCCTCGACGTCCAGTCGGCGTCCTTTTCGTCTTCCTCCACGCACACCAGAGCGGAGCGACATGGAAGCTTCTCCCTCGCCTTCCTCCGTCCGTCTATCCGGCAACGTTGCGGCGCCGACACTCCACACACCACTCGGGGAAGCACCCCCTGCCCTTTCTCTTTCCCTTTTCTCCATCTCCTCTGGGCCCCACGTGGCTCTTTATATTTTCATCTCCTCCGGGCCCCACGCGGCCGCCTTTCTTTCACACACACACACACACACACACACACACACACCACACACACCACACACACACACACACACACACCTATTTTAGGGGTTTAAAAGCCACCACACGGTATGTCGTTCCCCTTACCGTTTATTCTTTTATTTTATTCATTTGGATTGATACTACACACACGTGGCTAATCCCCTCTTATTTTCTTTGTCTATTTTGTTAGGGTAATCAAATAAAGAAACGCCCTCTACTACGGCTGGCCGTGTTCGTAGAGGAAGAAACGACCCACACCCCCGCGCAATCCCCGCACGCTCTAAAAGGTACGCTCACGATCATTCTTCCATCCCGCACCCCTCGCCGTGCGTCTCCATTCGGCACTCTCGTGTGCCTGGCGATCACGTTTCTCTTCCCCCCGTCCATCACTGCCTCTTTGTACGTGTCGTCGTCTCTTGGCGGTGTCTACATTGAGGAGTTCTCGGAGCTGGAAAATTATGGCTGAACCCTTCATCATCACAAAAATAATTAAACTGCAAATTTTCAAATTCCTTACCATGATTACTACGAATAGCATTAATGACATAACCCTTATCATTTTGAACCTTCTTACAGAATTTTATGAATTCAATTAATGCATCACTTTTATGAGCTAAATACAAAACCCATGTAAATCGAGAGAAATCATCAATGATCAAAAAACCATAGCGCTTACCGCTTAAACTAGCAGTTCTTGTCGGGCCAAACAAATCAAGATGCAAGAGTTGCAAAGGTCGAGAAGTAGAAACAATGTTTTTGGGTTTGAATGAAGTTCGAGTTTACTTACCTTTGGCACAAACATCACAAACCCCATTCGAATCAAAATTCATTTTAGGCAACCCGACCACAAGCTCACGTTTAGACAATTTGGAAATGATTTCAAAGCTAGCATGGCCTAACCTTTGGTGCCAAAGCCATGGGTTGGAGTTATTTGCTACAAAGCAAATCTCCTTCTCATCCAATTCATCTAGATTAACGGTATAAACATTTCCATTTCGATTGCCTACAAACTTGATTTCATTTGAGATATTATCAGTTAGCATGCAGTGAGATGCATCAAAAGTAATTTTAAACCCTTTATCACAAAGTTGACTAATAGTGAGCAAATTATGTTTTAATCCATCTACAAATAACACATGCTCAATGCTAGTAGAGGGTGTTTTACCAATGTTTCCAATACCTATTACCCTTCCTTTGTTGGTGTCTCCAAAAGTCACGTTTCCACCGTTTTTCTTTTCAAGACTGGAAAATTGTGATTTGTCTCCTGTCATGTGCCGAGAGCACCCACTATCCAAATACCACACTTATTCATCGAACCACTGTAGCCCTGCAAAAATAAGGAGTTTTACACTTGATTTCTGGTACCCAGATTTGCTTGGGTCCATTCATGTTAGTCCAACTTTTGGTTGTTTCCTTTGGCACCCACATCGTTTTGATCTTGTGGATGTTCTTTCGGAACCAACAACTCTAAATTTTATGTCCCTTTTTTCCGCAATAGTTGCATGCTGCGAAAGGAGTACTAGATAACTTAGCTCCAACAAAAAGAAGTTCCAGTTTTAGATTTTAACTTGTGAGGGATGAATCTAATTCCTTCTTTTCTAAGGACACCTCTTGTCCTACCAAGAATAACATCTAAATTATCACGACCACGCACAAATGTAGACATGATACTTTTTAATTTATCTATTTTCTTTTGAAGGTTAGAACAATTATTTCTCAATTAGGAATTTGTTCTTCTAAAGTTTCAATCTTTTTCTTAAGCAATATATCTCGTTTACTAATGTATCAACATTTTCACATTCATGTAAACAAAATACATTCAATTCTTGAGTCATTAAATCAATGTTCTTCTTTAAACTTTTATTTTCAAGTTTGCATTCAACGGATTTTTCATATAGCTCATTAAAGGCATCATGAAGTTCTTCAAATGTAAAGGTTTCAGAATGTACCTTCTCATGGTCAGATTTGGCCATGAGACATAAATTAGACAATTTCTTCTTCACTTTCTTCTTCTGTAGAGATGTCTTCATCACTCCATGCAGCAAGGCCTTCTTCTTTGCTGTCTTACCATTTCCCTTAGTGTATGTCTTTTTCTTTTGAGAATTTTGACTTCCGGTCTAAAAAATATTTCAAAATTAATTTTAGGTCCATCGTTTGAAAATTTTAATTTTTAGTCCTAAATCTGTTAAGTGTTAAATTTTCAGTCTTTTATGTTATCTCCTCTCATTTTTTCCCCCAAAACTCTACTCTATCTTTAGCTTGACAGCAATCAAACCCTCCACCCCGTGCTGAACTGTATGCTAACCAAATTAGTTACTCTCGACATTTTTTACTTGTTTCACTAATAGAAGACATATGGTGCTCTACAAGAAACATCACTAGATGATACAGAGACGTGAGTGTTGGTGTTAAAACATCACTAGATTAATATTACACATACATATATTATAATTATACATGATAAATATATGGTTTGTTTATATAAATGTATTTATTATCTTGGCACATGTAATTAGTATATGATTTGTGTTTTCATTTTTTATTCTATTTATCAGTATTATTAAATTATATATGAAATGAATGTGATCATTTATTACAATTTAACTATATCATTAGGTCTATTTATTCAACAAATTTGAAGGCCATTTGAGACTTTTTGCACCCCAAACCGCCGCATTCTAATGGTGGTTATCTATTTTGGACCGAAAATTGAGAGTTTTATTATTGATGGACTTAAAATTAAAATTGACCAGTCAATGAACCAAAAATTAAATAGGGACTTTAAAATTAGACCGGAGTGTTGATTCCACCTAGATTATTTGAGTCCAAACACCAACCCACGGTGGTCTCCTCACATATATATTTTCCCACCCCACCAAGTACAGACCTCCAGTGTCATTAATGTTACGCATCCATATAAAACTTCTGCACATTAAACCATTTTCGTAGAAGAAATAAGAAAGGCATGCAACATAATGGAAGATAAAGAGGGAGAGGGGGGAGGGGGGTTGTTCGGTCCCTTTTTTTTTATTCCATAAGGATTATTTCTCATAATTTTAGTTTCTTCCTTCCGTCACATCACTACAAAGAACACCATGAAGCAGCAGCAGCAGCAACAGCTAGCATCATTCCTTTCTGTCCATGGCCATTACAAAGAGACGACCCCTTCATTGATGAAGGCTTCAAGCGAGCAGCTGGCTGCTACGAACGTTGGGAGGAATCAGGCAGCAGCACCTGCCATGGGAGCAGTACGTAGCCTGGTTGTTCGGAAAACCACACCATTACCAAGTGTTCTTATGTGACTATTGGTGGACTAATCGATCCCTAATGATTTAAAAACATACCAAAAAAAAAACGAAAAACCAATATATATATCTTGACTCAGGTACACCTCCTACCGAGACGCATATACTCAATTTAATTAAACCAAGATAACTTATGCATGTAATTGTCAAGTCCGAAAAGAAAAAGAAAACTATAGTTTGCCAAGCCAAAGTAGGAAAAGTTAATTGACATCACAACTTACCCCATTGTCAAAATGGTATATACCCCGAACAGCTTCATGGTACTGGTAGGCAAGATTCGACGGGATTAGTGCTACATGCATGTGTCCTACTACGCCTTTTTCGGTAACTAATGGCAATTTTTGAATGTAGCGTACCCTTTTTAAGGGAGTAAAATCTATGCATATATACACACGAGTTCCATAATATTGCCCATTTGTGGGGGCCAAATATTTGCCATTAATGACAGGAAAAAGGAGATCTAGTTATCGTCCTTTTGCGATGGATGATAGATCTCGCTATACTGAAATCGAGTCTGGATCCTCTCTGTACATAGGAGAATCGGACTCCATCAGTCGCTAATGGGGTGAGGGGGTTGAGTGAAATTTTACAAAAAAACTCTTATTCTAAAACTGTCATATTTTGATTTGAGTTTTTTTTTTTTTTGCAAAACTCCCACCCAATCCCTCACCCCATTGGTGACTGCTGGAGTCCAGTTCTCCCATGTACTGGGAGGATCCGAACTCACTGAAATCTCCAACATTCCCCCCCCCCCCCCCCCCCCCCCCAAGATAAGATTTGTGCCAAAGGAATTGAATCAATCCTTGCTTTCTCAGGTACGTACGTGCGCTCTTAAAGGTCAATTTAATAAATAGCGAGATAAGCCATTTTCGATATATAGCTATAGCTCACTACAAGAAACTGTCAACGTACTGAATCTGTCGTTAATTTGTCACTACTGCATCTCAAAAAGGCAATTTGCGTCGACAGATTATTGATGGATGCAGTCTGCCTAAAAAACTCATCGCTAATTAGCTACAGAATTACTGTTGCCGCAATTCCGTCGCCCATAGCTCAAGCAACATATCGCATGGCACCAGTAGAATCGCTAGAGTTGAAGTGGCAGTTGGATGAGCTATTGGAGAAAGACTACATTCGCCTTAGTTTTTCTTCTTAGGGAGTCCTTATATTATTTGTGAAGAAGAAGGATGACAGTTTAAGATTATGCATTGACTACAGATAGCTGAATCAGGTGACCATCAAGAACATGTACTTGCTGCCTAGGATTGATGATATCTTTGATTAGTTGCAATTAGCTTGAGTCTTCTAAAAGATTGATTTGAGGTCTAGTTATTATCAGCTCCACATTAAATATTCAGATATTGAGAAGACTGCCTTCAGAACCAGATACAGGCACTATGAGTTCTTGATGATGTCTTTTAGGCTCACTAATGCACCAACAACTTTTATGGATCTAATGCACAGAGTCTTCCATTAGTACCTGGGCCAATTTGTCATGGTGTTTTTTGATGACATTCTTGTATTATTTGTTTCTGAGGAGGAGCACGTTCAGTATTTGAGAATAGTACTACATACCCTGAGAGATCACTAGTTGTATGTCAAATTCAGCAACTATGTGTTTTGACTGTAGAAGGTGCATTTCTTGGGACATGTGATCTCAGGTGTTGTCATTTTACTGGATCTAGTGAAGGATGAGGCTATGCTTCAGTGGGAGAGGCCCCGTACTGTGTCAAAGATCAGGAGTTTCTTAGGTCTAGCAGGTTATATCGCAGATTCATTAGAGATTTTTTACATATTGTAGCACCCCTAACTCGTTTGATGAGGAAGGGAGTATCCTTTGTCTAGTAAGAGCAGTGTGAGTAGAGTTTCATGGAGTTGAAGAGATTGCTTACTACAGTGCCAGTTCTTGTGTTGCCTTCAAGTTCAAAAGGTTTTGAGGTCTGCACAGATACTTCTAGAGTGATTTGAGAGTAGTACTGATGCAGCATGGCGGGGTAGTGGCTTATGCTTCACGTCAGCTAAAGCCCCATGATGAAAACTACCCTACCCATGACCTAGAGTTGGCGTTAGTAGTTTTTGCTTTTGAAGATCTGACGACACTACTTTTATGGAGTAATGTTTGTTGTGAGGATGACCACTAAAGCCTAAGGTATATATTTTCTCAGAAAGATCTCAATTTGATACGGAGGCAGTGGATGGAGTTCCTGAAAGACTATGAATTTTGCATTGAGTATCAATCTAGGAAGGCTAATGTTGTGGCAGATGCACTGAGTAGGAAGGCCCAAATCAACCATCTCATGTTGAGAGAGTGGCAGTTGTGGTAGTGTGTAGCAGAAAGGTCCTTCATATTCTCCAAAGGACACAGTGTGTGCTAGCCAGTTTATCTGCTGCTTTAGCCGTGGTTCACCAGGTGGTAGAGGCATAGTTAGCAGATCTCGAGTTGTATAGTGTGTTGTTGATGCCAGAGGTAGAGCTTGAGAAGGATGGAACTATGAGGTGTAGAGGCAGATTCTACGTTCCAACTGAGGAGCTTGTGAGGGAAGCTATTTTGCACGAGGTACATGGTTCTCAGTATTTATTCATCCAGTGCCAAAATGTATCATAGCTTGAGACTTCAGGATGAAGAGAGGTATTGCAGATTTTATGGCTAGATGCTTAGTTTTCTAGTAGGTGAAGGCCGAGCAGCAGTGCCAAGGTGGTCTTGTACAACCTTTAGAGATTCCTATGTAAAAATGGGGCCATGTGATGCCATATTTTGTGGTCGATTTGCCAAGGACTTCTAGTGCCAGGTGGTCTTGTACAGCCTTTAGAGATTCCTATGTAAAAATGGGGCCATGTGATGCCATATTTTGTGGTCGATTTGCCAAGGACTTCTAGAGGCTACAACAGTATTTGGGTGATTATTGATAGATTGATGAAGATTGCTAGAGTTTTAGGTAGGGGATCAGGTGTTTGTACGAGTATCCCCTATGAAGGGAGTCATCAGGTTCGAGAAGCATGGGAAGCTGAGCCCCGTTACGTTGACCGTTTTCTATTGTGGAGCATATTGGTGGCCTAGCTTATAGGTTACAGTTGCCTCAAGAGTTGGTAGGAGTCTACGATGTGTTTTATATTTCCATCTTGCATTGATATATTTTAGATGAGTCATATTCTTCAGAGAACAGAGTGGACAAAGGTGACTCCAGAGTTGACAGTACCTAAATATTGTTCATATAGAGTATCATCGAGAGCAGAGGCTGAGGAACAAGGTGATCCCATTGGTTAGAGTTGCATGGTAGTGGCATATAAGGTAGCGAGTTGACTTGGGAGTGAGAGGATGAGATGCGTGAGCAGTTCCCACACTTGTTTGAGTAAGTTCCTTTTGGGTTGACAACAAAGTTGATTACCGTTAACCTCATATTGACGGAAAGATAGTGTGCCATTGAAAGTGTGTTGACGGCATGTGATGCTGCGTCTATTAGTGTTGACAAAGGTTTATGTTGCCGTCTACTTTAGTCGGTTTCTGAGAGTTTTCTAGTGTATGTTTGATGTCAAGTTGAGACGGTAGAACTTGACGACGACTGGTCTTCACGTCAACCTCAATGGACCTGTTTTTATGTTTGGCACCTGAGACCCCTTTTCTCTCCCCACCTTGATTTTCTCCACCTCCTCCCTTATCTTCTACTTCTTCTACTACCTTCGACGACTGACGAAGGCTGTAGGCGAGGTGCTAGTGTCCTTGGTGACGTTGAATGGTAAAGAACGAGATTGAGCAAGGAGGTGTAGCCCATGTGGTGCAATTGTGGTTTGGGCTTTTTCTTCACATTTTCCATCGTTTGAATTAGGGAGACTAATCCCGGTACCCATGTTGTTGTTCCTACTATGTTACATGTGTGTTTCGCGCCTTGGAATCGTGTATTTAAGGGGTTTTTCATGCTGGCGTAAAGGTTGTTGTATCGAATGATCTATGCTATGATTTGTTATTTTCTCACTGCCTGTAGGTGCTTTATAATCTAGGGGGATGAGTTCCCCATTGTTGGTTTTGATCACGGGAGGTAGTTTAACCCTTAGGAGAGGACTGAACTTCCCGCATTGTGTGTGGACATTGTGGTGTCCGCCTCATTGCGCGATGTTACTAAACGTCGAGAGTGTCTCCATCTACTTACTTGTTTTGTGTAGGGTTGTTCATAATACGGTCCAACCCAAAAAACCGAACCGAACCGGCCAGTTCGGTTCGGTTCGGTTCGGGTTGAGAGGTCCCACGGTTCAGTTCGGTTTCCTGTTGGAAAACTGAATAAACCAAATAGATATTAAATATATTTAATAATTAATATATATTAGAAAGGATCGCATAGCCCAGTGGGCTAGCGCCTCCCAAATCCTTGGGCGGACCTGAGTTCAAAACTCAGGTCCGTCGTCTGGGCCTTTAAAGTGTGTTTTTTTTTTCGAACCGGTTCGGTTCAGATCAGTTTGAACTAAATTTTGGTAAACAGTTTCGGTTCACCCAAAAAATGGGGTGAACCGAACTGAACCGGACCATGTTCACCCCTAGTTTTGTGTCCTTGCTTGTGATTATGTTGTATGTTACTTACTTGGGTGTCGAGAGTACTGTTTCCATCTGGACATCTGGCGCGAGTTAGTCTATCGGTAAGCCTAGATGTCGAGAGCATCTCCCTCTAGTGTATGATCCATGTGGTGGTTTCGAGCCAGTATAAGTTGGGTCTCGATTGAAGACCAAACATGAAGGAGAGCATTTGAGTGTGCGCACGTGGCTATGGTTGGAAGGACTCTATGGTGTCAAGGTGCCATGCCATATGTCCTAGCTGATCCGACCTTGTGTGTGTAACTTGTGCTTGTGTTGTATGATTAGCACTGGTTTCTGTGTGCTGGTGCCTACGAGGTACTAGTGTGGCTACTCCTCCTTGAGAGGAGGGAGTATTGAATCGCTGTTTCTAGTCTGGTAATTGAGTTGTGGTACCAACTTTTACTCAGTGCAACATTTACTTTTAGTTACAATTTTCTTATTTGCACTTAGTTGTGGTGTTGTTTTTGCCTGTGGGGTTAGTGTCCCTACTAGGCGTTAAGTAGAGACTCACTCTCTTCCTTTTTAGGTGAGGTTTCATCAGCTTAGGGCATGGACGTTTAGAGTCACTCTAGTGGTTCTGCTTTGCTGCTAGCTTCTGAGAGCAAAGTACGTGCCTTGCTGTACTTTTCTTTCTAAATGTACTTATGCTCTGAGTTATAGTTTTGGTTAGCACTTGTTGTGGTTCAATTTTTTATATGGCTTTCTTAGACTTTTACTTAAACCCTTCCAAGTTTCAACTCGCGGGTGGTGTTCGGGATTCGAAAATACTAGAGGGTATCTAGTAGGCTTGCAAAAAATATCTGATTCTTGATCCAATTCTGATAAAAATTATACGATTCAGAAACATATTAAACTACCGAAATCTTATCGGAATCAAATTCAGATATTTTCGATAAGCTATCATAATCAGATACAGAAATTGATTATCCAATTTTTGAATCCAATAGTATATATACTATATATTATAATATGTGTTATTCGAATATCTAATTTTCGAATCTGATTAACCGAACCTGTTCATATATATTCAACACTCTCCGATTTTTGAATCCGATTATCTAATAATTCAATGAAATGGATTCGAATACAGAAACTATTCGATTTCGAATCTGATTTTTTCTGATAATTCTTATCGGAATTGGATTCGGAAACTACTGTTTCCCACTCCGACTTGTTTACACCCCTAGTATCTGATATTTCGAATCCTAGGTCGTTACATGATTCAAGAAGAATATTACATATTCAAGTGTGCCTAATATATGTAGCACACAATTAAATTGTTAATTAATAACCATGCAAGAAGGGCTCTGTCATCAAATGTAATCGTTTTATGCAGAGGTCAATATATCAAACTGATCATCTTCTGTGTTACATGGTGAAAGGACCAATTCATGGCAAGAGATTAGACATCTAAGACATGATCATCTATATATACGGGTAGCTTGGTGGTGGTCTCTCGTCGCCGGCACCCCAACAGATCTCCTCGCCACATCACGTGGCATTTCTTTTTCTTGGGGGGATTCCTCCAATTGCTTCTCTATCTTTCCTTCCGGTGAGTCTCCCCCTTCCTTCTAGGTCAATATTTGTGCCTCAACTGTTCTTGCATTTCTACTTTCGTTTCTCCTCGTTTTCTCTGCAACATCCACCATAACCTTCGTCTCTCCCTTCCACCTTGTTTCTAAACACCCCATTTTCCATTTTTTTCTCTTCCTGTTTCTTCCCCCTTTGGCCATATTTTGGGACCTTGCCGACGGTGGCGCCTGGTCTCCCCAGGGGATTTTAGGCATTCTTGAGCCTTCCATTCGGCCTTGACTTGTTACTTATGTTGGTCTTTTATTTGATGTGTTTGCTTCTCATGTGTGCTCTTTTGCTTTAGGATCGGAATACAATGGAAGTTGATGAATCATCAAGCTCTTCAGACTCCTGTTACCACTCTTCCTATTATCTCCTCAATGTTGGGGTGTTGAAGATTCTGGTTTAGTATAGTGCTTGAGACTTCATCCACACATCATGTTTATAAATGCGTCTTCCGAGCTTCCCGTCTGCTGCACATATAATAGCTCTCCTTTGCAATGGAGATTGTTGTTTTCTTCACTTTGTCTTCTGTTTTATCTATTTGATCCTGTCATTTGCTTCTGATTAGAAGATGATGTGTTTGTAAGTGGTGTTCTCCCTTTTATCTCCCCCAATTGTTTTATTTTCTAATGCTGGTAGACTGTGTAAGGGTGCTGGTATGATTG
>JACBKR010003233.1:0-30462 GCA_014218235.1 Colocasia esculenta
CTAACACCTATGACACTTATAGGGATCAGCAAGATCCAAACGACCTTAGATTGTTCTCTTATCTTATCTTGAATCATGCCGGACCTCTAGACCTGTGCGTAACATGGCCAGTGGAAGGGTAGTGAGTTCCACCTGACTGCCAACACCGTACAGCGTGTTGTGCAACTATTACTATCACTCGTTACTCGACATTTCACGTGCAATGACCATAAGATCTCATCTATACTCTACTCGCTCATTCTATCACATTCACTCTACTATCTCGTCTCTCTCGTCTATTCATCTAGTACTCTCTTGGTACCCTTTGAGTTGTGTCACTCCTACTGTTTTGTACTGCTTATGACTGCTAGCGCTAAAATGGGTCTTGTGACTCTACCGACTTGAATGCATACTGTTGAGGGCACGGAGAGTGTCCGAGGGGCTCCAATCTAGTCCTGGGGGCAGAGAGCCACCCGAAAATACCTGCAGGGGCTATTGACGTGTGTCTGCATTTGTACCGGTCCTGTGATGACTGTTCTGAATTAGCTAGACATCTGACTGTTAAACTGTTACTGTTAGTCTGTTATTCAGACGAACTGCACTGTTACTGTACTGCCACTGACTGTTACTGAACTGCTACTGTCCTGTTATTGAGCGACTACTGTCGTACTCTCTCTTGCTCTACTTGATACTTGCTATCTTGAGTATTGCGTTCTATCGCGACCTAATCGCATTCAAAGTACTATATTCTCTCTCGGCTATCTACGGATAACCAAAGTGCCATTACTATTTCGATTGACGAAAGTTAATCAAAAGTGCATACCATCTCGATTGATGAAAATCAATCAAAGTGCAATTTACTCTTTACATGACCATCTAATATCTCTCTCCTTGCTATACATGTCACTTGCTATTTCTTGACCATGATGTTACTTGCTAATGTTGTTATCGTTTCTATCGTGACTTGACTTTAATCATCGTGCTATACTTGATTCATCTGCCATTCGAACCATGTTACTTATGCTATTACTTTCTCGACTTTACATGACTCTCTCTATCATTAGTTACTCTGTCTTTAAGCATTAATCATTTAACAGCCTGCTTGACTATTGAGATTTAAGTCCTACTGGGCGTTATCGCTCACCCGTCGTTATATTTATTAGTTTTAGGTAAGTCGACAATGATGTTACACACACCTATGGGTCGATGACCAGAGTGATGAGCGACCTTGAGTCAGTTCATGAAGTTGCCTAGTACTATGGAGTCTAATAGTTAGTGCTTTAGATTTCTTTTCAATGTAATGATGTCATTGAGCCCTATGTATTGGCTCCGAATTAGTGGTTGTAATGGTCTTAGTGATTTTATAATGAATCAAGAGTTTATTTCATTATGTTCATTAGATGCTCTGTGTTTGCATATGTATGCGCAATTTACGTTACCATACTCGTTGCTCACGTTTCCCTCCGATTTATTCCGCTGCTAAATTGGAGGGGCGTGACAGAGATGATTTGAAGCCAGACATGACAATGCCAGAATATCCAGTACAGATTACGACCACAAAACCTAAAGCTAAGAAATATGGAAATTGAATTAGTGAATGTCAGATGGGAGAACAAACAGGGCGGAGAAGGAAACGTGGCAATTAGCGAGGAAATGATGAAAGTGTATCCATGCTTGTTTGAGTAGCTTTTAATTCTTTAGGTGATAGTACCATTCTTATTTAATGAGAATTTTTGGTGTTGAGTTTTCTTTCTAAATTTCGAGGACGAAATTTCTTTTAGGTGATAGTAATGTAGCATATTGACCGTTCGGATTGTGGCTTAGTGTTGTGGAGGCTAGTGTGTGCCCTTGGTGTGGTGTTACAGGTGTTTACGCAGGTTGTGTGGCTTGTGGCCGACAAGTTGGGCCCAAAGCACCCATTGGTTCACTGTTTATGAACGCGACAGGGCTAGGCGTCGCGTTTTGAACGCGATAGCCCTGGGTGTCGTGTTCTGGTTACCGCCGTAGAGGGTCTTCGTCTGCATGTTCGCTGTGTGGCGCGTGCTGGCGGCCTGTTGACGTCGGCTATGAGAGGCAATGACCTTCTTCTTCGTCGCGTTCAGGTCGCGACGGAAGGGTGCATCGCGTTCCCAACTTTGAGGTGTTTTTAACTTAGGTCGGACGAATAAGTAGAGAACGCTCTTCTTGGCCAGGAAGGGTTTGTTGCGGTGGATTTGGGCGATCCCACATTTTGGTGTTGTTCTTGGCGTGGTCTCGCCATGAGGACGTGCTACGGAGCGAGGGAAACGTTCGGGTTCACCGTTCTTCGCATTCCTCACGAAGGTAGGGAGATTCTGCCCTGTTTCTCGACGTAGATTGCATTTTAGCATGTTTGGTTTTTTTACATGCTATAGATATAGATACCATGTTAATGTATTGCTTAGATCATGTATATTTGTGTTTCATGGTAGTTAGCATGGTTTGTGTGGGGAATTCGGAGATGGTTCCTGGAATTAGGTCACTGTCTGTGAAGGCGATGACTGACTGTCGCGTTTAGAACACGACAGCCCGACCCATCGCGTTCTTCTTCAGAACGTGCCGTTCGAGGCGTCGCATTCTGAAGGCGACAGTGGCCCCGTTGCGTTAGGGTTCCGTTGGAAATGAGCTTGTGCATGGTTGTGGGATTATCGGATTATCATTATTTATTGTGCATGGCAAGGTAAGTGGTGCATTGGCACTTGTGAGTTTGAGGAACGTGTTGTTTCACTTGGTTTGTGTGTGCGTGGCGAGTAGTACGATGCCTACCGTGGTTACCTCTTCAGTTGGGATCCCCCCGGTTTTGTGTGAGCCAGGCACGTTAGTGCCCAGGGCTTGTCCTACTTGTGTGTACGTCAAGGTATGTGTCGTCTTCTTGGACACCCTCACTATGTGTAGAGTTGTACGTCCGGCTGAGGGAAAGACGGCAGTGGGACAGCGACTTGTGAGAGTTTTTGTTCTGTCGCTTGTAGCACGCTCGTGGTTGGGGGTTACAGACACCAGTAGACGTACTAGGCCCCAGCTAGTCATGTTTTCTAGTGCCTCACTTTAGGGAGCTCGATCCGGAGTCCCTAAAGGTACCGGCAGGGCCTACGGCAGTGTGGTCCGCAAGAGTGGTGTTGGTTGGTCTCCACCATTTCTTGGCTTGTTCTAGTGGAGCGGCAGCTGGACTTTCGTCGAGGCTGCGAGACTGAGAGGTAGTCCTGTTGTGGTTTGTCCGGGTCAGTTATTGGTGTCGCGAACCAGTCTTCATGACTCGAGTGTGGCATTTTTCTACTTTAGCACGTACACCTGGTGAGGTTTGCCATTTATTTATTAAATGCTGATCTCTAATAATGGCATGCGGTAAGTAGTGTTTACAGCTTTAATATCCTATGTGGATAGTTCTATAATGCTCGCATAGCTTCCTACTTCTTACTTGTGAGTTTGTTTTGTTCGGCTTTTCAGGGTTTCCCTACTGAGCCAGTGACTCGTGAGGCTCACCCCTACTTCTTTCAGGTGAGGGAAGTAGAGGCTTCTCTCGCCCGCCCCTCTCTAGTTTCGGAGCCGCACTGTAGCGGAGCTAGGTCTGCAACACCAGCATGTAATCTTCTTTCTTTGTAACGCCTCGGGTATGCCCAGGTCGTTGTTGTACTTGTGTTTGGCTACATTGAGAAATGGCTATGCATATTTCATGTAAATATTTGTGAGATGACAATCTTATATATATTGAGTGTTTTCCTTTATATTTCTACGAACTTGTGAAGGTATCCCTGCGAGGCTACGACTCATTCATGGAGGCGGAGTCGGTTAAAGCTCGTTATTAGGTTAACAGGTTTGAATGACGAGGACCGCTACAGGCGCCATCACACCTTCGAACCATCGAGCATCCTTCATTCTCCCTCTTTCACTCTCTCTCTTTGCCTTCACTCTTTCAATCTACCAGATTCCCGATTTTCTCCTTCTCTCATACTCTTAACTTGGACTGTAGAGGCTACACAATGGTGAGGGGAAGAAACAATCTACTTGGACCCATCCTCGTTCAATGGAGGAGGAGGAGAGGCAACAGTGGGCTTGTCGGTGGAGGTGAGCCTCGAGGAGGAGCCGACCCGGCCACAGAAACCGGCGGCAGTGCGTCAGAGGGGGGGGCTTGGTCGAACTGATTGAGGGGAGGAGAAGAGGGTGAAGAAGGAGAGGCACCCTAAGAAGTTCGGTGGCAGCCAAGGGCAAGTGATGAACTCCACCCCCTTTCCTTTGAGTGTGTATGAGTGATTTGTAAAAAGTGGAAAAGAGGAAGAAACAAGGAGAGGCTGTTGGGTTCAACATGAACTTGACATCAATAGGGGACTTAACGACAATCTTGTTGACATCACTGAAGAACTTAATGGCCAACCCCTGGACGTCTACCCTCTGTAAATGGCAGACCCCATGCCATCTTAATTCGAAATGGAAATCGACATTGACGTTAACTCTATGTGTTTCTGTGCAGGGCAAGGAGCAAAATGAGGTTGGGTGACGTGGGACCTGTGCAGGGCGTGGTATAGAGCGCTGCCGAAGGCTCAATAGAACCCGTATCATGTAGATGGGGTTCGAGCACCTACTGGCGTGCAGCCCTTCTAGGTTCGACATCCCGTACCTGGAGGCACTGAGGGAGAGGTGGGGTGAGGATTGCAAGGCATTCTTCATGCCTTGGGGACACATGATATCCACATTGGAGGATGTGGTGTATCTCACAGGACTGCCGGTCTAGGGAGAGCCGGTAGTCGGACAGGAGAGGAGTGACTACCACGATGAGGTAGTAGAGCTACTGGGACCAGAGTTTGTGGTAGGACAGAGGTGGCCGATCCAGAGCATCTTGGTAGGGGATCTCTTAGATGCAGTGGGTCTGAGAGGTGGTAGAATGGGGGCCCTGGAGACTGGGGGAGTTTGACTCCAGAGTGCGAGCATCAATCCAGTTGGGGGGGGGGAGCGGTCCGTCCAGATCTTCGTGATGTATCTCTTCGAATGGCTCTTGTTCGCGACGCAGGCATCCCAGATGAACTGCAAGTTCCTGCTGTTGTTGAGGGACCTGAGCCAGGTAGGCAGGTAGCGTGGGGCACTACGGTGCTAGGACACCTCTTCTCTCCTCTTCCTAACAGCTCATGGCAGGCTCAGAGCATCGAGGGATTCACCCCCTCTCTTCAAGTATGCAACTTTCATTAATGCCCATCATTGACTTTTATTCTGCCTGACTGATGTGCTTCTTCTTCTTGCAGATATGGGACTACACCCGCTTCCCATTGGGATGTGGGGTGTAGATAGAGGGGAGCCGGGCCCTGGTACCTCTCATGGCTCGATGGGAGGTGACGCCCAATTCGAGGATGATGGATCGACACATCGTGGACGTGCGAGTATGACTGGACTACTTCCCCCACAATCAGGTATAACCCTAAACACACACTCTTCTGCTTTCATTTGGTAATTGATTTGATTTGATTGTGTTGATCAGTGTGTCTTCTTTTCTTGCAGGTGGTGTGGACCCCATAACAGGAAGAGGTGATGCTTCCCATCTGCGGTGGTGGCGCGATGTCCACTCTTCGACCGCCATGTGCTGCTGCTTTGCTTGGGGATCAGCGAGCCCCTCTTCCTAGAGTTGGTGGTAAGGACTCTAGGTTGGATCCAATCGGTCCTAGAGGTGCCTTCTCTAGGGAGAGAGGGACACTCCCGCCGTCGCTTCTTCGCCGAGGACCGGGACTTGTGCGAGGAGCATGGCAGCACTGTCGCCTACTGAAGGGACGGAGGGGAGTAGGTCCTACGGTGCACCGACCTCTAGGATAGCTCGACGTATCTGGCAGACTTTGGGTTTGCTTGTTGGGCGACTTCGGTTCGACCTATGTGCGGTGAGTGATCTTGTAACGTCGCGTGCTTTTGGATCCTTATGGATCATGGGTATCGGTTGTGGTGGCCATTGTGAGGCCAATGTGGTTTGGTGGTCTTGTGGTGTGCAGGTGTGGTGCAAGTTTGGTCCTGAAATAAAATAGGACCTGCTGCAGTTGAGTAGGGGTGGTTGACGGCCAGGTGTGGTCGTTGACTGGTTGGCGTCCATGTAAGTTGACGTTTACTCTATGAACTTGCGACAAGGGATATGGACGTTCTGCCTTGGCGGTCTGATTTGACAGCCTTGTTGACGCCAACCTGTGCGACCTGCAGAATATAGGTCTACCCGAGAGCAGTTTCTCTCACTCCATTCTCCCTCTCCCTTGCCCTATTTTCATGCCCTTGCTTCCCCAATGCTTCCATGGTTGCGGAAGGCTAGTTGGAGGATCGTGGAACGCGAGACGGTGACGAATCGGCCAAGGAAATGCCGGAACATGGTGCAATTGCGTAGGAGCTCGCGGAGGATTCAGTGTGGAATGGGAGAATTTAGGAGGTTAAGCGTGTATTGAGGTAGGGAACGATCCCTTTAGTTCTTATAGGTTGTGATAATGCAATTGGAAGCATGAATCTGCATGATAATTGTGTTTTTCGGTAATGGTATCCATGCGGGCGGGGTACATAGGTGGTTTGAGCAATTTACAATGGAAACATGTTGTTTCGAGTTGATTAGGATACATGCATGTTAGAGGAAGTGTTTCCTCGTGTTTTCCCACAGGTTTTAGGGCGAGGACACTTGTGGAGTCGGCCTAGGGTTTCTGTGAGAATGGTAGCCGAGAAGCTTGGCGTCAACATCGATTGACGCCAGGTTCTTCAGCTGGGAGATTAACGGCCCAAATACCTTGCCGTTTATATCCCATCGACGACAGTCGATGTTGCCGTCAACATGCTTTTGATTTAAATATTGATATATTGAATATTTGTTGATATCGAGCAGTGCAATGATAATTGTGGTGCACCTAGTGTTCGTGGTTTTTGAGACTAGCGTATTGGGTACGCAGTTGGTGGTTCTTTACGTGTTTACGTGGTGTTCAGTGTATTGGACTACTAGTGCACGTGGTTACGTGAGTCTTCACGTGGTTTGTGTGTGATGTGCACGTGGTTTTGTGTAACGTGGCGAGTAGTACGACGCCTACTGTGGTTACCTCTCCGTTGGGTGCCCCAGGTTCTCTGTGAGCCAGGCTGTTAGCTCGGGCTTTGTCCCCGTACTTGTGTTGTACCGTCGAGGTCTATGTCGTCTGACCTGGACACCCTCACTTCCTGTGTTTGAGTTGTACGTCCGCTGAGGGAAGATGACAGTGGGACAGTGACTGCCATACTTGTCTTTTAGTCACTTGTAGCGCACCGTAGTTGGGGGTACGGACACCAGTAGTCGACACTGGTCCCCAGCTAGTCCTTTCCAGTGCCTCACTTCAGCGAGCCCGGGCCAGGGTCTCTGGAGGTGCCAGGCATGGGCCTGTGACCGTGTGGTCCACAGGTGGTGGTGTTTAGTTGGTCTCCATAGTTGCTTGACCTTTTTCACATGGAGCCGGCAGCTGGACCTTTCGTCCGTGGCTGCGAGACTGATAGGTAGACCTGTGTTAGCTTGTCCGAGTCAGTCTCTAGTGTCGCGAACCTGTTCACGTGACTCGTGTTTGGCTGTCTCTACTTTAGCTTGTACACTGATTGGTTTTTTTGCCGTTTAATTATTACAGTTGTTTTTCGCAGTCGGAAGACGATGAGTACTTTTACAGCTTTTATATCTTGCTTAGCTGTTCTATAAATTGTTGGTACTGTTTATTCTTCGTACCTGTGTTTGGTTTTGCTCGGTGTTGGGGGATTCCCTACTGAGCCAGTGACTAGCGAGGCTCACCCTCCCCCCACAGGTGAGAGCGGGAGGACGTTTCCTCGACCATCGTCCAGTTCAGAGCCGCGTCTTAGGTGCTGGGTCAGTACCTCCGACAGTGTAGTTCCAGCAGTGTAGTCTCAATAGTAGTGCAGTGTAGCTGTAATAATGTAGCTAGTTGTTTACTTTCTTCAGTTGTACCTCGAGGTATGCCTCAGGCTCTTGTACTTTTCTTTTCTTTTCTAAGTATGGCTATGTAAACTTGTGAAATATATATGTGAAATGGTGTGTTCCTTTATGTTTACACAGACTGTGTTTGGTATCCCTTGCGAGGCTTCGACCCGTTCGCGGGAGGCGGACTCAGATCAAGTACGTTATCGGTTTTAAACGGGCTTGGCCGAGGTGTTCCGCAACAGTTGTATCAGAGCAAGGTCCATGTTAATATAAGGAACTAGAAAGATACATAGCCTTATTTCGGTCTTTGTACACTGCTGGTAGGGGCCCTGATTTCTGATAATTTGTTGTTTTGTTGTTTTGGTTGGTATGTTGTTTATGTAGAAATTTGAAATGGCTGATAGAGAGATTGGGGTGGTAGGATCTCCCGAGGAAAGTACTCAACGTATGATAGAGAGGATCTGGGAGAGCCTCACTGATATCCAAAGGAGGATGGATCAGCAGGGCGCCGATACCACCTGTTGCAGTGCCACCTGGGATGGAGAGATTGTACCTATTGCTCCAGTCCCGCCAGGAGTGGAGGTGCCTTTTGTAGCACCTGTGCCACCACCACCACCAATGTTATTAGCAGAGGAACCAGTGATGCAAGTTGAGAAATTTATGAGATTGCAGCTGCCTACTTACTCAGGAGGGCCGAATCCAGATACAGCGAAACACTGGGTCCATGAGATTGAAAGAATCTTTGCGACCATGAGATGTCCGGTAGCGGATAAAGTTGTGCTAGCCGCCTATCAGTTGAGAGGTTTTGCTTTGGAATGGTGGCGACTGAAGATGCAGACCACCTTCGCAGGCAGGACAGAAGAGGCTATCACTTGGTCAGAATTTCTTGATGTATTTAACGATACATTCTTCCCGATTCAAGTAAACAAGTAAGAGTGAGCAGTTTCGGACACTCTAGTAAGGTAACTCTTCAGTTTAGAGTACCAGATGAGGTTTATGGCGCTTAGCCGATATCGCCTTATGTAGTATCATATAATAATATGATGGTTGAGTATTTCATTAGTGGTTTGAGAGTGGAGTTGCAGGATGCAATAGTACCTCTCATGTGTAAATAGTGGAAGAAGCAGCCCAGAGAGCAGCTGCGTTGGAGAGGTCTATTCGGACTCGTCAGTGGGCGGTCAGGCTCAGGTATTTTCGGCTACCGTAGCAGTCAGTAGGTGCGAGCAAGGGTAAAGCACCAGCAGACCTTCTTCACCAGGCTTTGGTAAATGGGGTCAGAAGTTGAAGCAAGCATTTAAAGGTAAGGAAGAGGATGGGAGGTCGTCAGTATTTCAGCAAGGTCGTGGTAGGCCAGAGGTGGAAGAGTTGTAGCAGAGCACTGCCAGGCAGCCCATTATTCCACTAGGATATAGATGTTATAATTGCAATCAGCCGGGGCATTTGATTCGTAATTGCCCCTATCCGAGAGAGTATGGGTATGGAAGAGGTGTGCAGCAGCAGCAGCCTCAGCAGTTTCAGCAGCCACAGGCAGGTCGTGGCAGAGGAGCACCACAGCAGCGAGGAAGAGGCCGGGTTATGGCTATCACCCGAGCCCAGGCGGAGGCATCGAATATGATAGAAGGTACTCTACCTCTTTATGATTATTCAGCAAGAGTCTTATTTGATTTGGGTGCCTCTCATTCTTTCATTTCTGAAGAATTTCTGGATTGCATAACTCATTCTTTAGAGAAAAGCCTTGTGAGTTAATAGTGGAGATTCCCTCGGGTGAGTTCCTGCTCACTTCGAGCTATATAGATGAAGCTCCTTTTATGATTGAAGGAACCAGATGCCGGGTCGGTTATATGCCCTGCAGTTGTTAAGGGATATCATTGTTTGCTAAATTCATAAGTGTGAATTTTGGTTAAAAGAAATTCAATTTCTGGGTCATGTCATCTCAGCTAAAGAGTAGCAGTGGACCCAAGTAAGTGGAAGCAGTGATTAAATGGGAAGTGCCTAAGACAATTACTGAGATTAGAATTTTTCTGGGATTGGCAGGTTATATAGGCGCTTTATACAAGATTTTTCTAAGATTGCGGCACCTATGACCAAGTTGACCAGAAAAGGTGTGCCATTGTGTGGTCCGGTGAATGTCAGAAAAGTTTTGTGGAGTTAAAGAAGAGGCTTACAACAGCACCCATATTTCCAAATCGTGATACTGTTGCGACACTGGGTCCTGTCGCGTTAAGTTTAGAATTGCGTCCGAACAGGTTGTCACGATTTGAAAGGCGACGCCTATGTCCATCACATATCAACTTATGTGATCTATTTGTGGTGTCTGGGCAATGAGGTTTAGTGTGGACCTAGCCCTGATTGTTTGGTGTTAATTAGAAATGGTTTAAGCTGTTTACTGTTAGTAAAAGCATGTGTAGGGTTAAGAGTTATTCTATGATTAGTTAGTGAACTGTGTGTTCATGTTTGGTACGCAATTATGTTTAGTTAAGTGGTTAATGTGTTATTGTGAATTAGTGTTTCCATGGTGGTCATGAGATGACCAATGACAGGAAAGGTAGTATATGATAATGTGGTTATGTATATTAAGTGTATGTTGGCTTGGAGGTCCATGGTGACCGTGACGAGCTAACTATGATATTGGTGTATCGTAGTTTGTAATAAAGATTGTATAAGTTTGTATCGTGATTTGTGTGCATTTGCCGAGTTTGGTGGTCCGGTGCCTATTCTGGAATACCTCTTTAGTTGGGTACCCCAGGTTCTGTGTGAGCCAGGCACGTGTGTTTGTTGTGCTCGGGGCTGTAATCACGGGGTTGCACACCCCTCGAAACATGCAACATGATTTAAAATCGACTTAAATAGCATGGAAATAAGGATATGTGATCGCCACCTAGCTATTGCCATGAATAGAAAGAGACTGGGCTAATGTTGCTAGGAAAAGGAGGAGAGGACAGGAGCACTTACTGGCGTCATGACGGGTCTCCCCGTCGCGATGAAGCTGTTGTCGTGACGCTCGCCCCGGCACGTCTCTATGTCGCGACCCTCGTGCCCATCGCGTCCTATGCAGTGCGGGAGAATGTTGGTGTGGACCTTCTTCCTGCCCTCTGGCTGACTAGAGAACAAGAGCCCCTCGTCAGATGATGTTTGTATGCATGCTAAAACAAGGAAAAACAAACAAATAAACCCTGTTAGAACATATTTAATGTAGTGTCCTATCCACAAATGAAATAGAGAAGGGAATCATGGAGGGAACGAACCTGGGGTGGCTTTTAAACCCCTAGGGTGTATACAAATGAGGGAGGAAAAGGGAATGCGTCCTATCTAGGGAAAACATAAAATGCATGAAAAGAGAATGGGAGAGGAAGAAAGAAAGAACCCCAAATGGGGCGACTCCCTGGCGTTATATGGTGTCCTTGGATCATCAGAAGCCTCAGAGGAAGTGGAAGTCCCCTCCCTCAAGCACCAAGCTCCATGGATGAAGAATATTGCATGGCTTGGTGAAGAGAATGTGATGGAATGTGAGGGAATGAGAGGGCCACGAGCTAAGTGTCAGGTCTGGTAAAAATTCGGTAGCACTTCGTGGCAAAAGCGGGGCTCTCTCTTCTCTGAAGAAGAAGCCTTGCTTATATAGAAGAGGAGAGAGAAAATCCCATCATTAAGTGATAATGACCCAAAATGAGATGATAAAATCATGTAAATCCGCATGGGAGAGTCCTAGGTTGGTCCTCAAGGTCCTTGAACCTCAACCGCGCAAGGATGGGTTGGGAGGTTACATAGGATAGAGATAATGCCATAAGAGGATAAATAGGAGGTGGTTGCGGAGGCCAGCGCACTCGGCTGTAGTCACGACGGATCGTAAGAGGCGCGAGCTATAGTCTTGACGGCCATGTTGGTCGCGACCCCAAGGGCACGTGCATGATTTGCATAGGCTATCGCGATGGCCATGGAGGGTGCGACAAAGCTAACGCGGCGCCACGACCCGTCGCGTTAAGGAAAATTGATTATTCTTAAAATAAAGATAAATTATAAGGGAGAATAATGGACAATTAAGCAATGAGGACTCTTTAGGAAGATAATTGGACGGGATAATATGAAATTAGGCTTTTAATGGGCTCACAACATGGCTAATGAATGGGCTCAAGGTGAGTAACCAACTTGGGGCTCATTAAGAGAACAAGAAATGTGGTTCAACTCATGGCCAGAATCGGGTGTCTACAGTGTTGGGTTCTCATGTTGAGAAGATTGAGCTCACATTCTAATTAATCAATACAACATGTTTTTGATGATGAACATTGATGAACATTGAGTACAATGCAACAAGTGATAAACAATGTGAATTGAGTTTTTAATGCATGAGATCTTCAAACAATAACTTGTCATAACAACTTGGTACAATACTTGATTTTATGCTCATAATATCTCACTAATTAGTTTACTTTTGTAGGAGATATACCATGCAAGACATGTGCCAAAAATAAGCTTGAAAGATCAAGAAAAAGTCAAAAGACAAGGTACCTGTCGACAGCAAGCAAGGACCTGTCGACAGATACAACCAGTCAGAAAGCAACCAGTTCTGCCAAGGCATTGCTTGTCGACAGCAGGAGTGCCCCTGTCGACAGATGCAACCAGTCCGAAGATCAAAAGCTCTGGAAGGCCTGCGCCTGTCGACATCAGTAGACCACCTGTCTACATATGCACATAGTCAGAGCCTTCAGCCTTCTGGTTCTTCACAAATTGTCTACGCCTGTCGACAGCAGATGCAAGACCTGTCGACAGACAAACGAAAACACATTACGGGAAGTTTTGCAAGTTGCGAAACTTAGTGTTTCTATGGAGTACGATTCTCCATATGTTAACACTCATATATAAGCAACCTTTTGCAACAAATCTCGTACACAAGTAGCCTCCTTCAAAGAACCCTAAAGAGCTCTCCAGAAACCTCTGTTCTGCTGCCCTGCTTCATCTCTCTGCCCAGAACAAAGAAGAACAACCTTCCAAGCGGAGTTGAAGCCGGTTCATCCGTGGTTCAAGATTCTCCATCAACTGATACTTGTCAAGATGAAGCTTGGAGTCTTCTGGACGACCAACGAGAAGAGATCTACATCGGATTTGATTTTTCATCTCAAAACTCTTCTATTTTCACTACTTTCATATATCTGTGTGTGTGCACTGATTTGAGATCAGTACGTATGTTGTGGAAGTGTGAATTGTTGTTATGATTGCTTGTTTGCATCAGACAACGTGGTGTTGGATCAGATGAAGGCTAGAGGATCTGATCTGTTGTGAACCTGATCTAGCGTGTGTGTGTGTGGTTGAGCCATTGTGCTCGTGTGTGTGTGTTGTACTCAATTGTTGAGTATGTGTCCTCACTGTGTGGGGGGTGGACGTAGGAGTCACGTGGTGTGATCTCCGAACCACCTAAAATCCCTTGTGCACTGTGGTTTGACATGTGGTTTGCATGTGTTGCGCTAGATGCATGCATAGGGATTTCGTCTACACACTACTTATTGATTTATTCACACATGTTGAATCAAATCAAATGGGTTTTGATTGAGTAGATCTTTTATACGAAGTAATTTTTAAATTGCTTAAGTTTCCGCTGCAAATCTATTCAACCCCCCCTTCTAGCTTTTCCATTACCGAATATCCGATCCTAACATACAGGGGCGTGTCCTGGTACGGTGTGTACCACTGAGGTTTGAGTCGTCTTCCTGGACACCCTCACTCCTGTTTTTAGTTGTACGTCCGGTTGAGGGAAGACGACTGGGGGCAGCGACTTGTGTTTGTGGGTGTGCAGTCGCTTGTAGCGTGCTCGTGGTTGGAGGGACGGACACCAGTAGACGTACTGGTCCCCATCTAGTCCTGTGTTTCCAGTGCCTCACTTTAGGGAGCTCGGGCCGGAGTCCCTAAAGGTGCCAGGCATGGACCTGCAGTTGTGTGGTCTACAGGTGTGTGTTTTTGGTCTCCACTGTTGGTTGGTTCACTCTGTGTGTTTGTGGAGCTGTAGCTGACTGTGTGTTGTCGTGGCTACAAGACTGAGAGGTGATTCTTGTGCTGTGTTGTCCGGTTGGATACTGGCGTCATGAACTTAGTCCGTTCCGGTGTGGTGGCATCGTTTCCTTTCCGACTCGTGCTTCACCACTGGATGTGACTTGTTGTTTTGACTCACTGGTTGAGGTTTTACTCGTTGGGTTGTGCCATGGTGGTGGCACAGTTGTGGTTGTGGTTTCGTGGTGGTACCTCCTGGTAGTAGGTACCTGTACCCTTCGTGGGTAGCCTGTGTTGTGCTACTTCATGTACCAGCCCCTTCAGGTGTTGAAGTGGACTTGTGTTCCGTGAAGGTCAAGTGGTGTGACCTTCCACACATTGTGTTTTACCCTTCTTTGGGTAAGCTTCTGATTATGGTTTTAGTGTGTGGTGGATTGCTTTCTGATGCCAGTCCTGTTACCCTACATGGGTAGGTTGCCTATGAAGCTTTTAGCCTAGGCATGGTTTGCCTGTGAGGCTTGTAGCTTAGGCGACCAGTTGCTGTAGTGGTTGCCTATGAGGCATGTGACCTAGACGTTGCAGTTGTTGGGCGACTAGTGGCGCTGTGCTAGTCCTGTTGTTCCTCTTATCTTCTAAGATTTGTGTTAGATGGTGAGATTATGTTTTAGTTGCTGTTAATCATGGTTGTTGTGAGCATGATATGGTTTGGCTATCAGTGTTGCCAGTGAGACCCTTTGGGGTTGAGGTCTCTTCAGCTTTTAGGTGTTGTTTTTAGGAGATCCCTACTGAACCAGTGACTGTTAAGGCTCACTTCCTTACAGCTCTTTTCAGGTGTTAGCCGTTTGTGTGGCTTGCGGAGGTATTGGGGCAGACTTGTACCACTAGCAGTAGAGTTTAGTAGTGTTGTGTGAGCTTGTGCTCCCTCGGGGTATGCCCCAGGTAGTTGTACTCTTTTCTTGGACATGTAATAATGTATTGGGACAGTTGTACATTGTTGTATACAAGTATGAGCACATGTACTTTCTTGTGTTTTATACTGTTGTTGTTGTCTTTTATATTCTTACTGGACACTTGTGCATGTTATCCCTTGCCAGACTTCGGTTCGATTGCGGGAGGCAGACTTGGATATGGAACCTTATTGGGCATAATATTCAGGGCCGCTACACGGTGCGCCTGCTGGAGGGCGGCTGGCAGAGCATGCCATAGAGATGGAGAGGATCCACACTGAGTCACAGAGTCTGGTAAGTTGGAACTCACTCCCAGATGAAAATGATTTATGGATTGACGACCTTACATGATTGCAGAGGGAGGAGCTAGCAAGGGTACGAGTGAGCCGAGACACCGGAGCGAGCTCGTCTGCACAGCCTCCACACGGGATCTGGCGACCGAGCTGTGGGAGGCCCTAGACCGAGCAGAGATGAGGATTCGGGAGCTGGGGAGGAGGTAAGACACTGAGCACCACCATTTTGTACATCTATTTATTTAGACTAACATGTGTTCCTACTTGTGTGCAGCAGTAGGGAGCCCAGGTGATGATAACGACCCTCCAGGCATAGATGGACTGCTTGAGACTGAAGTTGACAAGGACGGAGGGTCGTCTACTCGAGGCGAGGGAGAGGGAGGGCCAGGCAGAGAGTGCCCGAGCCCAGGCTGTCGTGAATCTAGATTTTTTGAAGAACTGGGTGCTAAGGAAGTGTTGGGAGCAGCAGCGGCAGGGTCTGCTGGAGACACCAACAAGGGCGGGGTCGATCTACGCATCGTTGGATGACCTCCTGTCTCTAGGAGATTCGTCAGTGGGGAGAGAAGGGTCACGACCAGAGGCGTCGACAGCAGTGAGACCGCCTCTCCCAGACCGACACCGAGAGGGAGGAGGAGGAGGTGAGCACTCACGTAGGCAGAGGCCTAGCGAGGGGAAGAGGAAGAGGAGTGAGCCTCCAGTTGTACCACCAGGGGTATGCCCCTGTCATGCTATGTACAGAACTTTTACCCTACATAGTGGATCTTGTATGCTTTTGTCCATCCATGCTTTGGTTTGTTCCTGCATCCACACACTTAAAGGGAAAAAAGTTAGTGTAGATATGTTTTTAGCCCCTTGCCTAAAAGATATATCTTTCTTGAGATCTAGTCAAGGGGCTAAATCTAATTAAAGATATAAACAAAATAAAATACTAAAAGGAATATGCATTTATTTTTTATTTTTTTAGAAAAATAAAATATGTACACAGTATAACTAATTTTTGGATTTTTATTATTTTATTTTTTTTATAGGAAATAGAATATGTACATGGTACAATTTTTTTTTTTGACTCTAAGACACATGTTCATCACAAGTCAAGGTATAGGGTCCTTATAATCCACTTAACCACATAGCCCATAAACAGAGGATTGTGCATGACATTGTTGACATTGGAGATTGCTCATAACCTTCTTGATATCTTCCACTGTGGAAGGTCTTATAAAGCCAATTGACCCCAGGGGAGAGATTGGAAGAAGTAAGTAGGAAGTCATGTGAGGATTTGGTTCAAACTACTTTTGGTTTCCAAGCCAACATCCCATACCGAAAGACTTAGTTTTCAATTGTTTTCAAGGGTACTTTTCTCTATGATTCACTGGTGGATTACCCGTTTTTGACCTTTGGCTTTTCCTTGTCATCCAGATTTTGGATTTGCAATTTTCTTTTCCTTTTTTATGCCCTTGTGTTGTAACTTTGTCTTTCGGGTGATGGGTGGTCCCCTACTTGTAGTCTATCCCTTTCTCCAAACTTGACTGAGTAAGAAGAGAAAAGAGATTATATTGGGTTGAGACACATCCGAGTGTACTTATGATTTTCAGGCTAATGACAAATGCTCCAATATCGCGTGGTGTGTGAAGAGGCCCTACCTTGTATTGGCCAAGTGAAGAGTAGAGTTTCAAACCCATGACATTGACAAGTGATGAACAGACAGACAGACTGACTAACTGACTAAGGATAGAACTTCTTGAGGTAAGCTACGTTCCATGGATGTGACAACTCAACTCCCTCGATGTCCACTAACCTATAGGCATTCCCTGAGTACACTTCTTTGACAACAAATGGACCCTCCCAATCCTCTTGCAATTTGCTCCTAGGACTCGGCGCCTTAATCACCTTATGTTTGAGGACCATTTCTCCCCACTTCAAATTTTCTCTCAAGGACCTTTTTAGCATAAAAACATGCAATCTTTTGATGGTAAACTTGTGCATGGTCAGCCACTATCATTCGCCTTTCATCTAAGAGTTCAAGTTGTGCTAATAAGCCTCTCGACGTTGACCAGGGTAAGTTCGGAATCTAATTGAACTCTTAGCGAAGGGACGAAGATCTCATATGGGAGTACCACATCTGATCCGTAGGTTAAAGCATAGGGGTTTGCCCTGTGGGAGCTCGGATAGAGGTGCGGTAAGCCCATAGAGCTACCTACAGCGGTCTGGCCGATCAACATTATTGTGAGATTTGCAAGTTTTCTTTATGATCTTGATGAGAGTTTTATTAGTAGCTTCTACTTGTCCATTACCTTGTGGATAATATGGAGATGAATGATGCATGTTTATACCATATTTACCACACATGTCGCAAAGTTCGTGTTGTAACGGCGCGATCGTTCAGATCCGTGTTTTGGCGGTTCTGGTGTGCTGCTCTTGGCCAGTGTGTGGTCATTGAGCCTTGCTCATAGTCTCCATGCGTTGTGTGGGCGTTGTGGGCCAGAGGTTCTAGCCCAAAGCCTACAGGTTCACTGGTTGTGAACGCAATGGATCAGGACATCGCGCTTTGAACGCGATGGTCTTTTAACGTCACGTTCTTCGCACCGCCTTTGTGACGCGTGGCGCGCTGAGTTTCAATTGGCGACGGTTAGGTGGTCGCATTTCACATGTTGTAAACACGACATATGACTCTGTCATGATTTTGATTGAGCGTTTAATTGCTCTGTTTTAGCTAGACAGAGCAGAGGAGCTCTGTCCGGCGTGAGGGGGAGGTTGCTGTGTGGCGTTTTGGCGATTTTGACTTCTAGGTGGTTCGTGCGGCGTGGTTTCCACGCAAGAAGGGGTCCGAGCGTGGGTGCACTAGTGGTGTGGTGTTCTTCGCGTTTTGCAGGCTCTCCGAGTTAGTAGGGAGACTTCCTCTTTTATTTTGTGTTATTTAATTGGCTTACAACTTTTAAAGCATGATAGAATGGCATGTAGTAGTTTAGCTTCTATTTTATAAGCTTATGTATGAATGGTATGGTGTGTGGAATGGGTTTCTAGAGGGGGAAGGAGGGTTCAGCCTCCTGTCTGAGAAGGCGACGGACTGAACCGTCGCATTTTGGTTTGGAACGTGATGCCTTGGGCTGTCACGTTTATGTGTTCCGATTGGGTTGGACCAACTGGTTTGGACACGACCACTTTACACACCGCGTTCTTGTTGAACACGTCGGTGTGGTCCGTCATGATTCCATGTACGGTTTAGTGTGGTCTTTGTAGCGACGTATTGTTGCATCGTGATTTGCTCTTTAACTGTCAGTGTTGACCGTTTGGCCTGAAGGCGACGTGTCGGGCCATCGCGATATGGTCGCGACACTGGGCCCTGTCACGTTAGGCCTTGAATAACGCAGGGTAGGTCGTCGTGTTCTTAAAGGCGACGTCTGTGTTCGTTGCGATTTGGCTTCTGAGGTGTGTTTGTGATGGTTGGGCTGTGAAGGTCTGGTGTTGACCTAGATTTGGTTTTTCTAAAATGCTGGTAATGTGTTTAAGTTGTCTTTATGTTAGGAAAGCATGATTAGGCTAATGAATTGGTTTATGATTAGTTAGTAAGTTGAGTTAATTATGTTATTATGTTAATTATGTGCTTAATGTGTATGATGGTTTTAGTGTTGCTATGGAGGTCATGAGATGACCAATGATAGGTAGGTTTTTATATGTTATGAGGTACATGTGTGTTTAAGTATAGGGTTTGCTTGGAGGTCACATGGTGACTGTGATGAGCTAATTGTGGTATATATATCGTGATATAAGTTTTGTGGTATGTTAAATGACAGGCGTGGTTTGTGTGTTTGCCGAGTTTGGTGGTTCGGTGCCTATTCCGGAATGCCTCTTCAGTTAGGTACCATAGGTTCTTTGTGAGCCAGACACGTTGTGTTTGTTGTGCTTGGGGCATGTCCTGGTACGGTGTGTACCATAGAGGTCTTTGTCGTCTTCGTGGACACCCTCACTCTTGTGTCTAAGTTGTACGTCCGACGTAGGGAAAGATGACAGTGGGCAGCGACTCGTGTTTGTGGGTGTGCGATCGCTTGTAGCGCGCTCGTTGTTGGGGGTACGAACACTAGTAGACGTACTGGGCCACAACTAGTCCAGTTTCCAGTGCCTCAATTTAGGGAGCTTAGGCCAGAGTCCTTAAAGGTGCCAGACATGGGCCTACAGTTGTGTGTGGTGTGCAGGTGTGTTGTTGGTTGGTCTCCACTGTTCTTTGACATTACTGTGTGGTTGTGGAGCGGTAGTTGGACCTTTTGTCTATGACTGTGAGACTGAGAGGTGGTTCTTGTGCTGTGCTGTCTGGGTTGGATACTGGAGTCATGAACCAGTAGTCCGTTCCCATGTGTTTGGCATCGTTCTTTCCGACTCGTGTTTGCCAATGGTTTTGGATTGTGAGTGGTGACTCACCGGTTGTGGTTGACTCACTGTGGTGTGCCTTATTGGAGGCACAATTGTGTTGCGGTTTTGTGTGTGGTTGAGGTTTTACGGTGGTACCTCGTGGTGGTAGGTACCTGTACCCTTCGTGGATAATTGTTGTTGTGGTACGCTATGTACCAGCCTTTTCAGGTGTTGAAGTGGAGCTGTACTCCGTAGAGGTCGTGTTGTAGGACCTTCCACTTGTTGTGTTGTACCCTTTTGAGGGTAGCCTTCCGGAGTGTTGTGGTTTTGGGGTATAGTGGACTAGCTCCTCGTTGGCAGTCCTGTTACCCTTGTGTTTGAGGTTTGCCTATGAGGCTTGTGGCTTAGGTATTGCTCTTGTTGCTGTGGACTGGTGTTTCTGCACTAGTCCTACTGGTTTCTTTAGTCCTTGCAGATTGTATTAGCTAGCGAGTTTTATTTAATGGTAGTTTTATTATGTTTAATGCGATTATGTGTGGTTTGGCTAACGGTGTTAGCGGTGAGACCCTTTGTGGTTGAGGTCCCTTTAGTTTCCAATTTTGTTTTGGGAGGTCCTGCTAAGCCAGTGACTTGTTGAGGCTCACTCCCTTACAGTTCTTTTCAGTGTTAGCCGTGTGTTGGCTCGCAGTAGAGTTGTGGCAGACTTGTACCACCAGTAGTTGAGTCGTATAGTTATTGTGTGAGCTTGTGCTCCCTCGGGGTATGCCCCAGGTAGTTGTACTTTTTCTCTTGGACATGTAATAATGTATTGGGACAATGTAAAGTGCTGTGAATGAATATGAGAACATGTACTTTCTTGTGTCTTATATTCTTATGGTTGTCTTTTATATTCTTACTGGACACTTGTGTGAGTTATCCCTGGCGAGACTTCGGTTTGTTCGCAGGAGGCAGACTTGAATATGGAGCCTTATTGGGCATAAATATCCAGGGTCGCTACAGTTGGTATCAGAGCATGGTCCAGTTAGAATATGAAAAGACATTAGGGTTACATGTCCCAAGAAATGGTTTAATGTCCACTGCTAGTAGTAAGTCTGCAGCTTTGGTGATTTTTGGTGTGGTTTTCACGTGAGTTTTTGGCATGTGAATTGTGTGCATAGTTGGTTAGCTTGTATTTGCTAGTAGTAGCAGAGAAATGGTGTGGTTGGTAATGGTATAGCTTGCCGAGTTATGCTAGTAAGTTGGTTTATTGCAGAAAAGTATGATTGTGTAGAGATTTTCAGTTGTGGAAAATTGAAGAAATTGGTAAGTTCAGTTATGATATTCAGTAAAGATAGAGTTATGTTTTAAGAAAGATATGATTTAGTGTGATGAAGGTGTTCTAGCAAGATAGAGAATCATCAGAGACAAGTATGAGGTAATGGTTATGAATGTGTATAAGAGGAAGATATTGCAAAAGTAATTGTATAACAAGTTACAACGGGAACCATGTTGTAATGTGGAACAGTGGTGTTTAAGATTGTTAGATGAGAGGATTGTGATTGAGAAAGTCAGCAGAGATAATTGATATGTTTGAGATTTGTGTCAGTAAGTGTTAAGAAGTAATTTGGATAATAATGTGGTTAGTGATATGGAAGATTTTGAATAATTAAGTGAGTCAGATCAGTTTCAGATGAGGTATTAGTAAACAGAGGAGTAGTGATTTGTGGTAGTAAGGTTAAATGTGTTTTGTGATCAGAAATGGTTATAACAGAGAAGCTTGAGAGTAATGTTACTATAAGTGATGTTGGTAATAGAAAGTTAGATATAACGCTTATATAAGTATGTGCAGAGGTGAACTGCTGGAAATAGGAGAGTAGAGGGAGCAATATTCAGTTAAGTTTTCTGAGAATTTTGAAGCAAAGATATTTAATAGATAAGTGGTACTTTGTGAGGATTCAACAGAAAGAATTCTTTGAAGATTGCAGTGTTAAAGATAAGATCAGTAATGTTTAGCAGTTGTGATATTATGAGGAAAAAAAGAAGAGAGGCGAGTTAGTTGAGAAGTTGATAAGGGAATGTCAAGTTGAGTAGGACAGAAAGATAGATTGTGAAAGAATTAAAGTAAAGGTTTGAATGAAAGGAATATTAATGAGCAAGTTGTAACAATGGTGTTTCCAGTTCTTAAGAATAAAGTAGTTATGGTAAGGTAATTGGAAAGGTAGATACTGAGATTATAAAGCCACAATGTGAAATAGAGAAATCAGGCAGAGCAGATTATGGTACTTAAGAAATGGGTATTCGAATTCTTGTTTTGGCAGTGCTTCAATGAAAAGTAAATGTGTGTTAAGAAAGTCATAATGTAAGTGATACAGTAGATTAGTCAGATAGTGGAATAATTAGAGGAAGTCTTTTTACAGAGATGGTATTATATTCGATATGATTGTCAGTATATTTAAGTTTAGTATTATTGATGGATGAGAAAGAATATGGTAGATTATAGAATGATGATAGTCAGACGGTTCAGGAAATGTGCAGTGAGAGTTTATGTGGCAATGTACATAAGTGATTCAAATGAACAGGAGAGTTTTGTTATAAAGGTATTCTCAGAGTTTGATGTAAAACCCCCAGCAAAACAATTAAAGAACAGTAAGTAGATTAAAGTATGGTAGAATAGAGCAGAGGAGCAAAAAATGTATGGGAACTAGAATTTTTTTAAAAGTCACTAGATTGTAAAATATAGAGGAAAGTGTGATCAATTAAGCAGCAAAGTATTTTGAGTCAGATGACACCTGATTGAGAAAGAGTTTGGTAAAGTTGAAGGCAGAATATGTGCAGAATTAGTTGAGCAGTTCTATTTCCCGATAAAAGAGTACAGTGTTACAACAATGAGATTGGATATTATGAAGAGTTATGGATTTGATTTGTTGAGTCAGTCAGAGAATATTATTTGAAGTAAGAAAAGTATGTAAAGAGTAAAGCCTATCATAGCAGTAAGGCAAGATTCAGAATTTAGTGTGGCATAGATTGAAGCATTAAAGAAAGCAGTTTAGGATTCAGTGTTTTCTCCCTGTGGTAATTAGTTGTGTAAGATGGTTTAATAAGTAAGCGAAGTCAACTCAGTTAGAATTAGAATAGTAATGGAAATAAAGAGAATTAAAGGTAATAATGAAGGCAAATCTATGAAATATTTTAGCAAGTATCTGATGTAATCAGAGTGGCGCAGTGGAAGCATAAAAGATTCAAGACTCCTAGGTTGTCAGAAGTTTGATTGTTTAAAAAAGGAATTTGAGGATTTTTCAGAACTAATTAAAGAGGCAGAGGTCTTAATAAGATATGAGTTTAAAGCGGTATAACCAGATTGATATACAAAGGCAGGAAATTCAGATATAGTATTTTGATTTTCTTCAAGGAATTGACAGTTGAGAGTATGAGTAAAGGTAAGGCAGAGTAAGAGTTGACAGTTGTAGGTCAAGAAAGGAATAGCACTAAGAAATCAGAAAATTTGAAGATGGTTTAATATGGCAGAGCACTTAAGGGTGGCAGTTTATGGTAAAGAGTTTTAAGTAAGTGAAGCGGCACAGAAAGGAATGTTACAAACACAGCTAGGAAAATGTGGAAATAGGTTAAGTCCAGGAGATAACGTGCCAAAAACAAGATAGAATCGCCTACAGTCGAAAGGTAAAGAAAGGCAGATTGAATCAATTGAGCATAGTAGTAGTGAAATGAATTAGAGTGAAAGGAAAAAGTAGAACCGGCACGGAAAAAAACAAATTGAGTCAGTTAGCGCAGAATGGTTGAAAGACAAGCACAGAGAAAGTGTATCCTACTTGTTCTATATTTGGTTTTATTTCTTTTTAGGTGATAGTTCGACTTGCCATGGTTTCGTTCTGAATGTCGAGGATGACATTCCTTTTCAGGTGATAGTAATGTAACGGCGTGATCGTTCGGATCCGTGTTTTTAGCGGTTCTGGTGTGCTGCTCTTGGCCAGTGTGTGGTCATTGAGCATTACTTGTGGTCTCCGTGCATTGTGTGGGCATTATGGGCCGGAGGTTCATGAGCTAGGAAATAGTGCTTCAACTTCTGGGCGACCCAAACGATGGCCGCACATGTCCTTTCCATAGCGGTGTACTTCTTTTTAGCTTCATTGAACAACTTGGATAAGTATACACCGCTCTCTCCTTCTTATCGTCGTCATATTGAGCCAAGATTCCTCCAGTGGAATCTTCAGTGGTTGATACATAGAGCAATAAAGGCCGACCCAAGATCGGAGGAGCGAGAACAGGGGGATTGAAAAGATAACTCTTCAATTTTTCAAAGGCTTTTTGACACTTATCGTTCCAATCAAATTTAGCCTCACCTCTAGGCATCTTATAGAAGGGCTTACATCAGATTGAATGCTGAGAAATGAATCTTCTATAAACTGAAGTCTACCAATTAGCCCTCTAACTTCTTTGATGTTCCTAGGAAAAGGCATATCGATTATTGCTTTGGACTTATTGGGATCAATCTCAATTCCCCTCTTGCTAACAATGAACCAAAGCAATTTCCCTGAGGACAATTCAAAAACACACTATTGGGGTTCATTTTAAGCTTATGCTCTCTAGACCGTTGGAGAACTGCCCAGAGGACTTCAGCATGACCATGTCGAGTTCTATATTTAACCAAGATATCATCAACATAACCTCCATGTGCACATGCATCATGTCGTGAAAAATCGCGATCATTTCCCTTTGATAGGTTGCTCCCGCGTTCTTCAATCTGAAGGGCATCACAACATAGCAATAGGTCCCCCATGGCATGGTGAAAAAAGTTTTCTCTTGTCTTCCTCTGCCAGATGGATCTGGTTGTACCGAGAGAAACCATCCATGAATGACAACATCTCAAAGCCAACAGTATTGTCCACTAGACATCTATGTGGGGAAGAGGAAAATTGTCCTTAGGGCAAGCACATTAAGGTCACATAAATCTATGAAAATCCTAACCTTACCATCCTTCTTCATCACGGGGATGATTTAGCTACCCATTGCAGATAAAGCACAACCCTAATGAATTTGGCTTTATGCAACTTATCAACCTCCTTTTTGATCTTGAGCGCAAGATTGGGGTGCAGCCTCCTTAGCTTTTGTTTGACGGCCTTTGCGTCGGATTTTAAGACCAAACGGTGCTCGACCAAAATGGTGTCAAGCTCTGGCATGTCTTCGTAGGACCAGGCAAGCCATCAAAAAATCTTTAAGGATAGCTACAATAGCTTTCTTCTTCTTCTACGCTCAAGTTGACACTAATCAAAACTACCTTTGGGGATTCTTCGGTGCCAAGGTTTATCTCTTTGGTTCATTCATCCGCAGCCATGGTTGGCTCATCAAACCTCTTGATACCATCCACATAGGAGCTCACTGGGTCCTTTTTCTCCCGACCCAAGATCTCCTGCTCATCTTCTTCATCAACAACTAGTAGATACACACCTAAACCATCATCTACGAAATCCCCTTCTACAAAATCTATTCCTACAAGAGAAGGTTCCTCAAGAATTATGAGACTTGACTTAACTTAGAACACCTCTCAGCAAAGCTAGAACATATCGAGCAGGAACTTGCCTACTCTTCTCCTTTGGATCCGCAATTGAGAGGGACTAGACTTTTCTAGACCTAGACCCGACCCTAGACTTAAGTCTACTACTATGTACAGGACTATGTACAGGAGGGATGCCCCTGGATGGGCGAGTATTAGTGTTAAAGCTGAATAGAGTTGGCCCCTGGCCGATCGGAGGAGACTCACAGAGGAAGGGTGCTCGATGGAGACCTCACATTCCCACCCTTGAAAACTGGCATTTTTTTGGGGGAGTCATGGCTAAGAACCATATTGTTTGACTCGAAGTTGTCATGACCGGCCAGGTGAGTAATGGAGGTAGGGGGATGGAACAGGAGAGGAAGGAAAATAGCTGGGGCAGGACACTCGTGTGCCAAGAAGACTTCAGCTGAGGAGAGATGGAGACAAAGGTGGAGGATTAGAATTGGAACCAAAGAGTGAGAGAAGGTCAAAGTCCTCACAAAACTCCTTCACCTCAACTGCTTCTTCTTCTTCCTCACTCTCTGAATCAGGTAGTTCTTCCATAACAAGCTCCCTTGTCCCTGGTTGGATGGGTCTTGCGACGAAATGTTCCTTCAGGGTCCAATAAGAGATGTTATAGGGAATGAAAGGATCTGGATGAATAGGGTCAAGGTGAAATCCCAAACCGGCCCTTGCTAATAACCTCCTTACTTGGACACTTCTGACGAGACCTTGCTTTACTCTACCCAACCTTTGCCATAGATATAACCTATCTTTGCCATTACCTCCCAACCTTTCCCTTGAGGACATGTGGCCATATCAAATCCTTCAATCATGGAGGAAGATTGGCTCAAAATAAGAGCAGATGGGAATCAACGATTGACATGATAGGTTTCTTCCCCTTGTCTGGAATGAAAAGGTGTGGCATCCGCTCTGACATGATAGAGTTGAGGGTTTCTATGGTAGGGATGCTTTTGATTTTGATAATCCACCCATTGAATGGAAACTTGAAGCATTGATGGGAGAAGAAAGGGACCCCTAAAGTTTGTTCTAGCAAAGGACGGCCGAGGATGGCCTTATAGGCAAGATCGATGTCCAAGACTAAGAATTTGGAGGACATAGTGACGGGCCCTATCCCCAATTGAAGAGCAATCTTTCCTTTGGCAGCCCTTTTGGAATTGTCATAAGCAAGATAGTGGTGCATATTTCTTCCAGACTACCCTCCTCTAAACCAAGCTGCTTAAGAGTTTTCATCTGACAGATGTTGATGGATGCTCTCGTGTCGATGAGAGTGGAGTCTACCGACACCCCATTGAGGGTGACAGTCAAACAAAGAGGAAGTGAACGACACTTAGAGCAGCATGGTCCTTGTCCGAGAAGAAAATAGAAGGCCTTTGAGTAAGGGAGGAGATCGTCATTGACATGATCTTTTGAAGGAACTGGAGAAGAGTGGATAGGTGAGATGGTGATTTCCGAATCAACTCTAAGATAGAAACCCTTGTGGGAGTCTTGTCCAAGTGCTGAAGAATATCATACTCAGTGCCGACGGTGGCGGAGGTCCACTATCCTCCTCATATTGTGATGGCCATGTGGGTGGAGGACAATGCGGTTCCGGAGGGTGACACTAAGGTTCTCTTGAGACTTAGGAAGGATGAGCTGGAGGGGTTGGGAGCCAAAGATGGCTTATTTTTGGGTAGGGGAGTGGGGACAGACTGAACATCCTGGCGAGTGGGTCTGCTCATCCAGGATAACATCAACAGTAGTGGAGGGTTCCTGGGACTTGACTGGCGGACATGGGTACCATTCTTCAAAATCTTCTACCCCCTAATGTTGTTCTCTCCTCACAACCCGAGGTCCTAGATGTGTCATGGTGTTGACCTTCTCCCGAGACTTAGAAGTGGACGGGTAGTTGTTTTGGTGGTTGGGGAAGGGGTTGTGGACTATACCCAAATCCCTTTTTGGCATTCTGGATTTGGTGATAGCTAATTTGACATCATCCCTGTTGATTCTACCCTCATCATTCATATCATACACCCAGTCACAGAAGGTGAAACAATTGTGGATCTCATGACTGGGGCCCTATGGTAAGGACAATACTTTAAGGTGTCAACCCTAGGATGTACACCCTCCTTCTGTGGTGGAAGTTGAATGGCCTCACAAGACATGAAGGCAAAGAAGATGTTTCCAAGGGATTCGGGGAGAGCAGAATAGTGGGACCTCTTGGGCCCTGGCCGGGTGTAGCCAGAAGGTGGGGGAATAGCTGAATAGGGCTTGGAGAGGAATGCTGAGAATTGATGGGGATTAGGGGTGGTGAAGACTTGTTAGCAGGCCTGAATGGCTGATTGAACGCATTGACGGACTCATTGACGGTCACCCCCTCTGTGGTAGGTGCCGCGGGAGCCTTACTTCCCTTAAGATTCCCTTCAAAGAATGGTGGGAGGGAGGAGTCCTTGATTTGGGTTTGGACCATTCTAGCTCAATTATAGAGAGGTGCAAAGGAGGGAAACTCACTAAGCATCAAGATGGATTTGAGCAGGGAGTGGTATTGTTCACAATCATAGTGATGTTTAGGACTCCAGAATGGGGAGGTCAGCTCTCGAAGCCATGGCTCCCAGCGGTTCGCAAAAGTGACAAAGTCTTCCTCCGGCCTCATCTTTTCCGAAACCAAGTCACAGAGCGTGGGCACTTGACTGGCCATGTAAGAAAAGTGAGAGATGAAGCGTTTGGAGATGATGTCGAAGTTAAGGAGATTGGATGCAGGTAAGGAAGTGAACCACCTCAAGGCTTCCCCTTCTAACGATTGTTGAAAAAGGTGAACCATGAGGACCCAATCATATAGCCATCGATGAGAGTCCATGAGAAAGCCTGCGAGGTGGAATTGAGGGTCAGAGGTCCCGTTATACTTGCGGTACTTCGGGGCCTTGAAACTCGGGGGAAAGTAGGTTGTCATGAGCTTGCAGTAGTTTTGAAGGGACTGAGGTTTGGATAAGGATAGGGATTTAGCCAACAGCTTCCTGACAAAACCTTCCATTTCGGATTTGGAGACAGACTCAGATTGAGTGGGGGGTGTGGGTTGGACATAGGTGGATAAGTGGGATGAGGAGTTGGAATGGAAGTTGGTGTAGGAGGAGTGGTGGAAAGAGTGGATACAGGGACCCGAGATTGAGTGACAGGCCTCAGAATAGACTTGGCTTGAGAGGCCTTAAGGGAGAAGGTGAAGAGATGGAAGCTCTCACCTTAACCATATGCTTGGTGAGCATAGAAATGATGTCCTCAGGCGAGTAGTAGGATAGAAGATGGGAGAGTTCAGAGTCATTATGGATTCATGTGCATAAGTGTGATTGACCCTTAAACTCACCTCCTCATTATCAGCTTGAGAAGATGACTGAACTGATTCGTCAGGCGAAATATTAAATTAACCATTCTGACAAACTCATCATTAAGATTATCATCATATTCAAAGCCGAATTGTTGGACATGTTGATGGAATTCAACCAAGAGTCCATTAGCACACAACCTACTGATTTTTAAGATGATTAGGCAATTAACTACATTGTTATCAGAAGAATATGGATTTCTACACAAACAATGTTGTCAAACAATGCCCAAGATCTTTTAAATGTTGTGATTGTGTGTTAACTTAACCTTTGAAGGCCGATTCCTCACCTCTCACTCAAAACTGGGTGAATGGGCTAGCTAGCTGGGAGGCTGAAAGTCCTCTTGCCCCTTACCATGTGGGAATCCACAGAATGTAGAGACTTATGGAGTTCTTCTTGAAACCAATCCGATTTACCCAAGAGGGAATCTCCGAGTAAAGGATTGTAAATCAAGAAGGGGTTATCCTAAAATGTGTGGGGAGGTTAGAAGAGATGAGAAATGAGAACCACCTCGTGACTCAAGACCAACAGGAACCAAAGTGAGCAAACAAACAAAAACAAAAGAGAAATCAGACAGAATAGCTTCTAGAAAAGTAAACGACAACAACATATGACATAAGTTCTTTAGAAGCAAGCAGACGGCAAGAACGATGGACGCTAGTAAGAAGTTGACTGCAACAGAAGATGATGTTAACCTAAAATAAACAACAGAGGGTTGACGTTTACCTGTATAGACGTCCACAACGATGGACGTCTACCTGTTCGCAGATAGAAACCTCACCAACTGCGGTGAGCAATGCTGGTCCCACCGTGATCGCCAGAAGATAGCTGTGGACGTTTGTTTTCCACGTTGTCTCTGTGCTCCTCGAGGGTGTGCTGGCTGATTCGTCCTGTCCTCCTTCTTTCTTGGTGTAGAAACTTGTTTGACCAAGTTGACCGAGGGAAGAAATCCAAGAAACATAAACAAATGAAAGGGAGGTGATCGCTAGGGCCTACCTGTGCCCAAGGAGGTGTTCAGATCGCGCTAATGTGATGCTGCCTCGTGAGCGGTTGATGGTGGGGACGCCGACTTCCTCCCTTCAGCCGACCAAAGAGAAGAAGCTCCACAGTGTTGGCAAGGCTTTTTCTGCGACCAAGAGAACTCTATAGGACTCTAATGCAGTGTAGTAAAATGCTTAAAAGTAAAGAAATGACCCAAAAGGTGAGCTCTGTACCGATTGCGGACTTGAGAAGATGGGTGGCCAAATGTTATGACCACCCTTCTTCCCTCCATTTTTGGTTTGGAAAACCCTTTTAGGTGTGTGGGAGTGTGCACTACGTGCTTTGTGTGTGTGAGAGAGAAGTGGCTAGCATGCAAGACTAAAAGACAAAGAGGAGGGAGAAAGAAGAAGAGGGAGATGATCCTCGTTGTTGACTGTTGTGGCAGCTTGGTGGACTCCTCCAGCCCGTGGTGAAGCCTCCTGGATGCTCCAAATGGTCAAGGACAGAAAGTAGGAAGATGGAAGCTCTCATGGCACTATCCTTCATTCTCTCTCTTCTCTCAAAGCATTAAAGCTCAAGCTCGTCCAGCATCTCCCCCCTCCTAAGAAGGCTAAGGAACTCCATATATAGACAGTGGGGGCAGAGCTTAGGAGCATATGATGCTTAAGTGTGAGAAAACACACTTGCATAGGTGGCAATCCATGTACAAAGCAAAGGCCAATGAGGAGAGGCTACATAGGACTTTTACTGGGTCAAGGGAGTGCCAAGGTGGCCCATTTGCCCGTTGGGAACGGTCCCATACGTGGCATGGCCGAGGTAATGGCGGATGTGGGCAAGATACTCAGACAATTCCATGGAACAGGTACAGGTTGACGTGAATGGATCTGGCTATCTACTGCATGCAGACATCAAACCATGTGACGTCAACTGGAGTTAACATTAAGGTATAATTATGGATGATCCATTTCACACGCCATTCCCCGGTCGACTGTGGGGTTCACCGATTGCTCGTGGACGTCGCTGATCCCTCGTTGGCGATGTTGGGTCGCTGGTTGACCCGTTGACTCTCCGGTTGACTAGGTTGACTAGAGAGGAAACAAAGAAACCAGCAAAGAGAAAGGGAGTTTTGTGA
>JACBKR010003234.1:0-30359 GCA_014218235.1 Colocasia esculenta
CCTAGCTCCTACCTCCGCCCCGCGCAAGGGCGAGATAGAGCCACCACAGAAACACACAACACCGCAGCATGGCCAAGCTGCGGCCTCACGCCTGACACCACTACGTGGCTCTGGAACCAACGCGAGAGAGGCAGTGAGATAAGGGACTGTTGGTCTGCGCCAGGAAAGCACTCCGAACCCCTCGGCGTCCCAGACCTAGACAAGAGAGCTCTACAAATGACTCAGCGCCGCTGTCCAAACCTCATTTTCTCCTCAGCTCCAGAGTCCGCCCTGTCGACTGCCAACTCGAGCACGCTCGTAGCCCGAGTACTCCCTCAACAGGCTCCCGAGGATGGGGGTCCAGGAAACGGAGACAACCTCTGAACGGGACAAGCCCTCAAGTGCCAAGCACCGGGTGAACAGGTGGGGCAGCATAACAAAACCACGTCGAACAGCTATCTTGTAACCATGACTATCCCAACAGGCGAGAAGCACGCGCAAACCCTCAACAGGGTTGTCGGCCAACCAACCACGCACAGAAAATCCAGAGTCCGGAACACTACCAGCTAGCACGGAAACACGTCGCTCTGCTAATAATCGATGACCGCGCATGAATCGATTATTAGACAGATGCGACCATCCTGGCATCACTGCCAGGACACGGCCACGAAGGTGTCACCTTCGGTCACTGAACGCTGGGTGGCAACCAGCGCATTCCTACCAGAAGGTCCTAAGGCAAGGCCTGCCTTGGGGCACATGCCAACACACAAACCGGCACGGAAACCACCCGAGGCAACACAGGCACTGTCGCGCCCCCCAGGCCGTCACGATGCCATCGCGATGGGGAAGAGCGCAGCGAAAATAGCCTTGATGCGACGGGGCAGCGCGTCACGACAGCCTCCCTATCGCGATGGGAAACCAGGTCGCAACAGCGACCCTTATCCGACCGCCAAATGCGCCGCGATAAGGTCGCGCCCGACCTGGGCGGCACCTCTACTGATGTCGCGACGCGCACCATGGCCGCGACATCAGTCGGGAGGCAGACCACGGGATGCTCCATCCCGGGCCGCCTAGAACCATACAAACATGCACACACGGGGAGGGGGGCATGGGGAAAGCTGTAAAGCTAACTAGAAAACCCCGAGGACTCCCGATCCACCCGGATGGGAAGGGCACAAGAAATCCATACCTTTCATGAAGAATGACCCACGAGGGGCCCTTCACGTTGGTTGGCCACCTCCTCCTCCTCGCTCCACGCACGCCGCCACGATGCGCCACGAGCCCGCCAGTGCCACCACGCCCGATCGTCGGAAGGGAGCCTCCCTACCGCCGGAGAAGAGGAAAAAGGGTAGAAGAGGAGAGAGAGGGGGAAGGGGTGGGGGTAGCCGGCCTACGCCTTAAGCCCCCGGCACCCAGAACGCGACGGCCCGCCCCGTCGCATTACGAACCTTAATGCGACGGGTCAACGGACCACGACTAGAACACGCCCCAAGGGCGCCGGGACAAACGCGACCAGTCGTACTGACACGCCTGCCCCTCTGACAGGTGTCAGACGACCGCATAGCGAAACACGACAAAACGTTTTCGCGACCATTGACCAGGCGCTACAAGAACACGACGGGCAACCCGGGCGCGACAAGAACGTGACGCACAGACTCGCCGGGACATGGATGACTGTCACGTCGGGCACCCCTGACGCGACACCAGTCATCTAGGACACCGGAAGGAAAGCCGAGAAGCCGGGTCTTACACTGATCATCCATTTGCCATTGAGGCTAGGGTCGGGGACTAGTACATTTCGATGGAGTATCCGTTTGAGAGGTATATTCCCATGTCTCAATTATTCACATTACCACGATCTTTTATATTCATATGTATTCATTTGAATTATTGTCGTAGGTGCATGCATGATCTTAAGATGAAAGTCCGCAACAAAGTATAGGTTGATGGCTCCATTACCCAGGCATACCTTATTGAAGAGATATCAAACTTTTGTTCGATGTACTTTGACACGGAAATACGAACCCGACACACTCAATGTCCACGTAATGATGATGGTGGAGATTCTAATGTGTCTGACTGGCTCTCTGTATTCAACTATCCCGGACGAGCGTTCGGATATTCTTCTACTCGCGCTCGAAGACAGAGAGTGGTAGCTGCGGGATCTACATATTCATGAATTGCGCAGAAATAGACCCCTACAATGAGTAAGCTCTCAACACTAATGATGCACATCATTTGCGAGCAATACGCAGAACTTAGAGGTTGTGTGACATTTACATTGCAAAGAGTTTGACTCGGTCATACTACAACGGAATCCACGTCTGACTACGTGCAGGTTGAAAAGGAATGGGAAAGTCTTTTCCTACTTGGTTAAGATCTCGACTAAGTGTGTAAATATTTTGAAGCATAAGTGTTATGCTCTTATGCATTAATTTTGTGTAATTTGTCATTGTTTGTCCCTTTTTTTAATAATAGGTTGAACAAGGCTTTATTACTGATTCAAGAGTACAAGAGATCAGTTATGGGCCTCGAAGACTGTACGTGTCTATCCAGGCTACATTGTGAATGGATACCGATTTCACACGAGAGATTATGGACGGAATAAGTCTACGATGAACAGCAGCGTATGTGTGAAGGGAAGTGCCTACAATGAAAATGAAATAGACTATTATGGCATTCTCGAAGAAGTCTTGAATTGCAATTTTTGGGACAAGGCAAACAATGTATTTCTCTCAAGTATCATTGGTTTGATCCAACCTCTATTTGTGATGACAAACATATGGGATTGTCGATGTCAAGCATAAGTCCAAGTTGAGTACGTATGAGCCATTCATTTGGTGGCACAAGCCCAACAAGTTTATTATTCAAATTATTCATCCCTCAAATTGAGAGATTGGTGGGCTGCATGTAGAGTGAAATCAAGCCTATTCCCTGAGTATGAGCTTGCCTCGGTGATGATGAGCTCGAAGGTGTTATGAATTTTTTCCAATCAGATCGGAGTGACGCAAGAGAGTTGGCAGCTTCTACGCAGTTCAGTGTGATGATATAAATGAACCAATTTGCTTATATAAGGATACGAACAAGAAGAAGTTGACCCAAATGCCCTTGAGGTGGAGTCTGATGAGGAGGAAGAGTCCCCTGATGATGAGGACGAAATCGAGGGGATGACGAAGATGACGTTGAATTAAACATATCTTCAACATCTGATGATGAATATAGATATATTATAAAATTTTGTAAGAACGGAGTGTTGTTGCTAATTATAAGTATTCAATAGCTACTTCAAATTGAGTGCTGATGACATGTTATATCTTTATTTATCTCAATAGAGATATGGTATGTGGAGGACGAGTGGGAGGGTTTCCACTCCGCAGGGCGAGGGTCGGCCCTTGTCCACGCCAGGGTATAGTATATGTAATCACAAAACTCTATATATTTTTGTTCACATTAACTTCATATTTTCTAATGTGTATATAATTTTGCAGGGACCGCCTCCCCGACCACACCGGCGACAAGTATATGTATATGTAAACACAAAAACTCTATATATTATTGGTCATATAAATCATTTTTCTAATGTGTATATAATTTTGTAGGGACGCCTCCCCGACCACGCAGTAGCGCCACCTTTCCTTCTTCCTTACCACCAAGTACATGTATGTTTCCATAGATTAGTACGTTCTTGTCTTCAATTATTAAACAATAGTGTACTTAATTGTTTTCAACAGAGGTGGAGAGCCAGCATCTAGCAGCGGATGAGGGGGCCTCAGCTACCTGGATGGCAGCCATGTTGGATTTCGGGGTAAACTTGATCACTTCAAACTTATGTATTCGTTATTATGTTATATAGTTCATGTACAAAATTAATGTGCAATTGCAGGGGTAAGATAGATCCCGGTTCTGCTTCCCGCTATATTACGACACTGGTCATGCACACATTCCAGGACCAGTGGATGCATGGAGAGAGTGGGGTGCCCGTCCGGGATTTATTATATGACATATCACGGTATTATTATTTTTACTGATTTGAGTCATTCTTTAATTATATCTCTATTAGTGCACAAAGTTGAGTTAATTTTATTTCTAAACAGCGGAGGTACGTTCACGAGACCCGAGGATCTCCCTCAAGCTCGAGCCGTCTGGGAGTCTACTGCCAGACTAATTTAAGAAAGTCGATGTATGAGGCCCGGGACAAGGCAATGAAGATCATAGGCAACCGAGATCCTACGGCTTGGCTGGATTACGGCCTGTTTGGATGAGGAGGGACTATTAGGAGTTTCGTTGTCATCGTTGGGCTACTGGACCATGGCAGGAGCGGTCAGAGGCGGCAAAACGCAACGAGAAACTCATCCGAAGAAGAATGTGCATACTAGTGGGTCTGTATCTTATGCGACCCCAGCAAAAAAATTGGTAAGCATATTATTGTTCAATTGCTTATTACATTAATTATTATTGTTAAACTAACTAATTTTGTTGAATTGTAAGCATCACGAGCTCCAGAGTGCCCCTACTTTTTGGCGAGTTTTGATCGGACTCATAAGCGGAGGGGGACCGATGACTATGTCAGCGAGAGTGCTCGCACGATTGCTGTAAGTCAAAATATAAATTTGAATAAATATGATATTAAAATATTGCTTTGCAATAATTAGTTTTAATTTGTTCTGCAGGAGACCTATGACAGGACGATGGCGGATCGTTATGCAGAGGGCACTCCCGAGCCAGACTTGGTTCAGAGGTTTGGGCCGACGCAGCGGGAGGGCCGAGGAAGGGTCGAGTGTACGGCTTTGGGGACATCCGGATACTACTCCAGTGTTGTCCTCATATGCGAGTTCGGTCGCTCCTCCGGCATACGCGAGTCATCTGCTGCGCGCCTGGCAGTGGTGTAGAGGAGATCAGAACCCTCATCCAGGAAGAGCTACGAGAAGAGCTACGGACGCACTTTGGCGTTATGGTCGAGCAGTTGATCTCAGCCATGCAGGGAGTACGCCCTCACAGCCAGCCCCTCAGGTCAGTATACTATTAATTCATATAGTTTGAATGACATGAAACCACTAAAGAAGGTCAGAAGGGAAAAAAAGATATCTAAATTAAGAAACCTATAAAGAAGGTCCTTTATACAATCAACTTAGGGAAAGATAAAAAAGCACTTGAGCGCTCAAATTACTAAATAAAGATAAAGGATTCCCGGATTGGGTTGGGCGTTCAAATCACTAATATAAAGAAAACTCAAATGTAAAGGATCAGACAAGCAACCCGGAGGTCCAAAATCACAATAGGGATTGATCGGCGTGTCGTTAGCTCCGACACGACCGGGTGGGTGAAAGTGACGTGTAGGAACTGACGGAATCCTAATGGATTCTCGGATTGGGTTGGGCGTTCAAATACTAATATAAAGAAAACTCAAGTGTAAAGGATCAGAACAAGCAACCGGGGGTACAAAATCACAAATACGGATCGATCGGCGTGCTGTTTGCTCCGACACGACCAGGTGGGTGAAAGTGACGTGTAGGAACTGACGAATCCTAATTGGATTCCCCGATTAGTTTAGGCATTCAAATCACTAATATAAAGAAAATTCAAATGTAAAGGATCAGAATAAGCAACCTGGGGGTCCAAAATCAAAAATAGGGATCTGATCGGGTGTTCGTTTGCTCCGACACGAGGGTGGGTGAAAGTGACGTGTAGGAACTGACGGAATCCTAATTCGATTCCCGGATTGGGTTGGGCGTTCAAATCACAGATATAAAGAAAACTCAAATGTAAAGGATCAGAACAAGCAACCCGGGGGTCCAAAATCACAAATAAAGATCTGATCGGCGTGCCGTTTACTCGACACGACCGGGTGGGTGAAAGTGATGTGTAGGAACTGAGGAATCCTATTGGGATTCCCGGATTGGGTTGGGCGTCAAATCACTAATATAAAGAAAACTGAAATGTAAAGGATTAGAACAAGCAACCCGAGGTCCAAAATCACAAATAGGGATCTGATCGGCGTGCCATTAGCTCCAACACGACCGGGTGGGTGAAAGTGACGTGTAGGAACTGACGGAATCTAATTGGATTCTCGGATAGGTTGGGCGTTCAAATCTCTAATATAAATAAAAACTCAAATGTAAAGGATCACAACAAGCAACCCGAGGTCCAAAATCACAAATAGGGATCTGATCGGCGTGTCATTAGCTCCGACACGACCGGGTGGGTAAAGTGACGTGTAGGAACTGAAGGATCATAATTGGATTCTTGATGGGGTGGGCGTTCAAATGACTAATAGAAAGAAAACTCAAGTGTAAAGAATCAGAACAAGCAACGGGGGTACAAAATCACAAATACGGATCGATCGGCGTGCGTTTGCTCCGACACGACCGGGTGGGTGAAAGTGACATGTAGGAATGACGGAATCTAATTGGATTCCCTGATTGGGTAGGCGTTCAAATCACTAATATAAAGAAAATTCAAATGTAAAGGATAAGAATACGCAACCTGGGGGTCCAAAATCACAAATAGGGATCTGATCGGCGTGTCGTTTGCTCCGACACGACATGGTGGGTGAAAGTGACGTGTAGGAACTGACGGAATCCTAATTCGATTCCGGATTGGGTTGGGCGTTCAAATCACAGTTATAAAGAAAACTCAAATGTAAAGGATCAGAACAAGCAACCCGGGGGTCCAAAATCACAAATAGTGATCTGATCGGCGTGCCATTTGCTCCGACACGACCGGATGGGTAAAAGTGACGTGTAGGAACTACCGGAATCCTAATTGGATTCCCGGATTGGGTTGGGCGTTCAAATCACTAATATAAAGAAAACTCAAATGTAAGGATCAGAACAAGCAACCCGGAGGTCCAAAATCACAAATAGGATCTGATCGGCGTATCGTCAGCTCCGACAACGACCGGGTGGGTGAAAGTGACGTGTAGGAACTGACGGAATCCAAATTGGATTCCCGATTGGTTAGGTGTTCAAATCACTAATATAAGAAACTAAAGTGTAAATGATCACAACACGAAACCTGGGGGTCCAAAAACACAAATACAGATCCGATCGCGTGTCTTCCTCCGACACGATCGGGTGGGTGAAAGTGACGTGTGGAATGGACGAAACTAATTGGATTCCCAGATTGGGATGGGCGTTCAAATCACTAATATAAAGAAAACTCAAATGTAAAGGATCAGAACAAGCACCCGGGGGTCCAAAATCCCAAATAGGGATCTGATCGGCGTGCCGTTAGCTCCGACACGACTGGGTGGTGAAAGTGACGTGTAGAACTGAAGAATCCTAATTGGATTCCCGGATTGGGTTGGGCGTTCAAATCACTAATATAAATAAAACTCAAGTGTAAGGATCAGAATAAGCAACCCGTGGGTACAAATTCACAAATACGATCCGATCAGCGTGTTGTTTGCTCCAACACGACCGGGTGGGTGAAAGTGACGTGTACGAACTGACGGAATCCTAATTGGATTCCCGATTGGGTTAGGCGTTCAAATCACTAATATAAAGAAAACTCAAATGTAATGGATCAAAACAAGCAACCCAGGGGTCCAAAATCACAAATAGGGATCTAATCGGCGTGCCGTTTGCTACGACACGACCGGTGGGTGAAAGTGACGTGTAGGAATTGACGGAATCCTAATTGGATTCCCGGATTGGTTGGGTGTTCAAATCACTAATATAAAGAAAACGTAAATGTATAGGATCTAACAGCAACCCGAGGGTCCAAAATCACAAATAGGGAACTGATCGGCGTGCTATTTGCTCCGACATGACTGGGTGGGTGACAGTGACGTGTAGGAACTGAAAGAATCCTAATTGGATCCCTGGATTGGGTTGGGCAATCAAATCACTTATAAATAAAACTCAAATGTAAAGGAGCAGAACAAGCAACCCGGAGGTCCAAATTCACAAATAGGGATCTGATCGGCGTGCCATTAGCTCCGACATGACCGGGTGGGTGAAAGTGACGTATAGGAACTGAGGGAATCCTATTGGATTCCGGATTGGGTTGGGCGTTCAAATCACTAATATAAGAAAAGTCAAGTGTAAACGATCACAACACGAAACCTGGGGTCAAAAATCACAATACGGATCCGATCGACGTGCCGTTCGCTCTGACACGACTGGGTGGTGAAAGTGTGTGGGACTGATGGAATCCTAATTGGATTCCCGGTTTGGGTTGGGCATTCAAATCATTAATATAAAGAAAGCTCAAATGTAAAGGATCAGAACAAGCAACTCAGGGGCCCAAAATCACAAATATGAATCTGATCGGCGTGCCATTTAATCCGACACGACCGGTGGGTGAAAGTGACATGTAGGAATGACAGAATCCTAATTGGATTCTCGGATTGGGTTAGGCATTCAAATCACTAATATAAAGAAAACTCAAATGTAAAGGATCAGAACAAGTAACCCGGGGGTCCAAAATCACAAATAGGGATCCGATCGGCATGTCGTTAGCTCCGACACGACCGGGAGGGTGAAATTGACGTGTAGGAACTGACGGAATCCTAATTGGATTCTCGGATTGGGTTGGGCGTTCAAATCACTAATATAAAGAAAACTCAAATGTAAAGGATCAGAACAAGCAACCCGGGGGTCCAAAATCAAAAATAGGGATCTGATCGTCATGTCGTTTGCTCGAGACGACCGGGTGGTGTGAAAGTGACATGTAGGAACTGACAGATCCTAATTTGATTCTGGATTGGGTTGGGCATTCAAATCACTAATATAATGAAAACTCAAATGTAAAGGATCAGAAAAGCAACTCAGAGGTCCAAAATCACAAATAGGGATCTGATCGGCGTGCCGTTAGCTCTGACACGACGGGTGGGGAAAGTGACGTGTAGGAACTAACAGAATCCTAATTGGATTCCCGGATTGGGTTGGGCATTCAAATCACTAATATAGAGAAAACTCAAATGTAAAGGATCAGAAACAAGCAACCCGGGGGTCCAAAATCACAAATAGAGATCTGATCGGGTGGTCGTTGCTCCGACACGGCCGGGTGGGTGAAAGTGACTTGTATGAACTGACGGAATCTAATTGGATTCTCGGATTGGGTTAGGCGTTCAAATCACTAATATAAAGAAAACTCAAATGTAAAGGATCAGAACAAGCAACCCGGGGGTCCAAAATTACATATAGGGATCCGATCGGCATGTCGTTAGCTCCGACATGACCGGTGGGTGAAAGTGACGTGTAGAAACTGACGAAATCCTAATTGGATTCTCGGATTGGGTTGGGCATTCAAATCACTAATATAAAGAAAACTCAAATGTAAGGATCAGAACAAGCAACCCGGGGGTCCAAAATCACAAATAGGGATCTGATCGCATGTCGTTTGCTCCGACACGAGGGGGGGTGTGAAAGTGACGTGTAGGAACTGACGGAATCCTAATGGATTCCCGGATTGGGTTGGGCGTTCAAATCACAGATATAAAGATAACTCAAATGTAAAGGATCAGAACTAGCAACTCGGAGGTCCAAAATAACAAATAGGGATTTGATCGGCGTGCGTTAGCCTCAGCCATGACCGGGTGGGTGAAAGTGACGTGTAGGAACTAACAAATCCTAATTGGATTCCCGATTGGGGTGGGCATTCAAATCACTAATAAAGAAAACTAACCAAATGTAAAGGATCAGAAACAAGCAACCCGGGGGTCCAAAATCACAAATAGGGATCTGATCGGCATGCCGTTAGCTCCGACACAACCGGGTGTGCGAAAGTGACGTGTAGGAACTGACGGAATCCTAATTGGATTCCCGGATTGTGTTGGGCGTTCAATCACTAATATAAAGAAAAACTCAAATGTGAAGGATCAGAAACAAGCAACCCGGAGGTCCAAAATCACAAATAGGGATCTGATCGGCGTGCCGTTAGCTATGACTCAACGGGGTGGGTGAAAGTGACATGTAGGAACCGGAATCCTAATTGGATTCCCGGATTGGGTTGGGCGTTAAATCACTTATATAAAGAAAACTCAAGTGTAAACGATCACAACACGAAACCCAGGGGTCCAAAATCACAAATACGAATCCGATCGACGTGTCGTTCGCTCCGAACACGGGACTGGGGGGTGAAAGTGGACGTGTGGGAACGGACAGAATCCTAATTGGATTCCGGTTTAGGTTCGGAGCTCAAATCACTAATAAAAAAAACTAAAGTATAAACGATCAAAAATATTTCTAATAAACTTGAGAAATAATCACATATTTTAAATTTAATTTTTGAAAATAATGTATGTATATTAATTTTTATTATTTTTTCTTATATTAATTTTTTTTAATATAGGATCCAACTCCGGCCCCTGACGATCATGAGGCGGGGACAACAGACGAGACAGCAGACCTGTCTGATTTTTGCATTTATTATTGTCTATGATTTTATATTTGTTGTGTTATATGATTTATGTTGATTGTGAGTACTTGTTGTTGTGAATGATGAAATTTTGTTAGGTTTTAAAAATCATTGTTATTTTCGTATTTTTTTTTTTAAAATAAAAAATTATTACTAATTTCCGACGGATGTCATCCGTCGCAAAAGTCAGTTTACCAATGTAAATAATCCGTCGACATTTTTGTCTAAAGTGCTGACAGATTACTTTTCCGACGGATTATTCTGTCGGAATTTACGACGAAAATTCCAACGGATTTTCTGACAGTTTTTGGTTGAAAAAATGCTGACAAAATTCTGACAATCTTTTCTGACGATTTCTTTCGGAAAATTATGACGCCAATTTCCGAAGGAATATTCTGTCGTAATTTTCGACGGATTTCCGACGATTTTCAACCCGTCAGTAATTTCTGACCCAGATATTTTCAAAAGATCGTTTCCGATGAGCTTTCGACGGAAAGTTGTCGAAAGGCCCTTTTCGACGGAGTTCCGTCGGATCTTTGTCCCTCGAAATTGCCGCTTTCTCTTGTGGTGAAGTTTTTCTATTAAACACTTATACCTCTAGGTTTTTAAATATATCCTAGCAAAAAGGCTTCATCACTTTTAGCTCTAACTTTCCTAAGTTATCTTTCCATTATTCAAAATAAACACTTACAACCAAAAGGTCAAAACTGATGTTTTGGCTTTTTCCTTGTTAGCTCATAAGGCGTCTTCTTTAGGATTGGTCTGATCATACACCTATGATGATTTAGAGGCTGTGTTGACTGCTTCTGCCTAGAATATCTCGGTTAGATTATACTCTGTAAACATAGTTCTGGCCATGTTCAGCAGTGTTCTGTTCTTCCTTTCTTACTACATTCTGTTGAGGTGTTCTTGGTGCAGAGAAGTTGTGTTCTATTCCATTTTCTTCACAGAACTTTACAAAATCTTCATTCTTGAATTCTCCACCATGATCAGATCTAATGTTGATTATCTAAAATTCTGGTTCTTCTTTACTAATTTGCTGAACTTCAAAAAGCTGAAAATATTAATGATTTGGCTTCCAAAAAGGATACCTAACTATACATTGAGTAGTCATCTACAATTACATAGCCATACATTTTCTCCAAGACTTATTGTTCTTATAAGTCCATGTGAATGAGTTCCAAAGGCTTGGAAGTTGTAACTACTATTTGGACTGAAATGATGTCTTGGTTTGCTTTCCCTTTACACAGGAATACAGATTCCAGACTTCTTCAGTTTAAGCTTCGGAAGACCTTCAACTAGATCATTCTTGATTAATTTCTGATTATGAAGTGCTTGCATGTCTTAATCTTCGGGGCCATAGATCAGTTTCTTCACTCTTGGTAGTTGCAAGACATAAGTTACTTCTTTTAATTTTGCTAGTTGTAGGGTGTACAGTTTTTGACTCTTGTGCTTAAAAGACTGTTTTTCCATCATTTTTAATAATGCACTTATCATTTTGGAAATCTCACCAGTGACCCTTATACACAATTGACTGATACTAATGAGGTCATGCTTTAATCCTTCTACATACATGACATTTCTTATTAGATCCTTTTCTTTTATTCTATTGTTCCACATCCTAACACTTACCTTTTCAATCTCCATAGGTGATTGGACCAATCTCATCTCTAAAACTTGTAAATAACTTTTTGTCACCTGTCATATGGCTTGAGTACTCACTATCCAAATACCATTTGGATGCTCTCAGGTGACCCTGCAAACAAGTTTAAGTTATAACTTTTGGTACCCAAATTTTCTTGGGTCCTTGATGGTTAGTCTTAGGAATCCAATGCAGATGTCTACTTGTGCATGTGCTAACAGTGTGTCGTAGCTGGTTACAGTGACTATAACATAGATCAAAAACATTCTTTACATGTGTAGTGTTCTATAGTTCAATTTTTGCTTATAAACATACTAATTTACCTTTCTAGGATTTTTAATTTTCTTTTCATTTACAAATTAGGAGGGATATTTTTCAGGATAGATGATATTTTCTTCATTAGTTGGAGGTGTAATCCTACTCCACATTTTTTCTTACCAGATGTAGCACCTTTCAGTCTTACAAATAGAGATGTTTTACAGTTGGAAAGTTCTATATGGTAGCTCTTAAGTAGTTGTTTCTTCTCTTAACTCTTCTTCATCTTTTAGTTCTTTTTAGGTTGATTCAATTTCCATGATTTACTATTTTTATTCTTTAAATCTTCACGCAGTAGTTCATTTGATCTTTAGTTTACTTAAGTTTTGTCCTAATCTTTCTACTTCATTTTCATGAAAGTATTATATTTTATTGAGTAAGCAAGTTAGCTAACTATTTCATTTGTTTAACTATTGTTTTGTATTTTTCATACAATCATTGAAAACATCTTCAAGACTATCAGAGTCGGATTCTGAAAATGATGTAAAAGAGGTTTCAGAATTTACCTAATCTAGTCTTGTCATGTGGGCTAGATTTGCTTTTTCTTCTTCTTCAGATTCCAAACTGAAGAGTCTGAACTTGTAGATTCTTCATTATTCCCATGCTGCTGCCATTGCCTCCTTTTCTTGTACCTTCTGAATTTATTTCTTTGCCTTTCTTCTTCTCAGACCTTTCTGCCTGATACCTTCTTTTGAGGCTAGGACATTCAGATTTGTAATGTCTAGTTGATTTCACTTGTAGTGGTTGGTTCCTTCTTCTTACCTTTTAAAGAATCTCTTGGAACCAAAATTTTCTTCTTAGCAAGGATCCTTTACAGTTTCTTGACAGCATGGCTTCATACTCCAATGTCATCTGATTTCCCTTTGAGACTTCAGAGGAAGAAGAATCTGCAACTTCAAAGCATTTGAATCTTCTTTTTCTCATGAACTTTCAGAAAAATCTTTACATATTGATTCGATTGAGGCAATTAAGGAGCCAATTAATTTATCAATAGAAAGTGAGTTGATCTATTACTCTTCAATGGCATAGTTTGAAAACCCTTGGGGGTCCGACTGTTTAGAGTGGAAGCCCAAATTCTCTAGAGATCTGAAAAAGGGGTCTCCGGGGGCAGGCCCCGGAAGCTAAACCCTTTGGCTACAGAAGTGAAGGCAGAGAATGCATCAGGTGAAGTCAGCAGTTGAATACATCAGGCGAATGCATCAGTTGAAGTCAGCAAGTCGAATGCATAGTCGAATGCACAGTTGAAGTCAAAAGTTCAGAATGCATCAGTCGACTTATGCAGTGGGAGCTTGTCTGCAGTCGAAGTAGCATAGACTGCAGCAGTCGAATTTGTCAAGGCATTCGACTTCTCCTTCCCAGGTCAGACGACTTTGCAGTTCTGTGACGGCCCTCGTTACACCGGTACGGTTGTACCAACCCACGTCGATATAACAAGTGCTGCCAGCCACAGTGGGACATTTACCCAACGATACAAACAGCTGAGATACACGCGAATATAAATAACAGAGTAGCGGAAGAAAAGGGAACTATCTCCATTCATTCATCATCCACATTAAACATACATGCAGTTGAAATTGCAAAAAGGAACTAAAGTTCTCATAAATTAAACTGCTGAAAATTTAAATACACAATGTCCACATAATACATTCTTTCCATATAAACTCTAACACAATGTTTCAAGTACATACTATGAAGACTACAACAAGGGGTGCACGACTCCACAAGCTAGACTCCGCGCTCGGAGTCTGTCTCCACTGTCTCCTCCACGAAGGTCTCGTCACCGTCTAAACCTGTACGCCGAAGCAAGAGTGAGTCTTAAAGACTCAGCAAGTAACACTATACATGATATGCACGTACAAGTCCTAGTGGTTTCTACAAGCACATACAATTAGCAATCACATAGCATGCTAGTCCATTTAAGTTTTCAACCTATCATGAGGTTCTACAATTTTATACGTAACGCATGCTTTCAGATTTCTAAACTAAAATTTACCTATCACATGGTTTCTATTCAATTTACTCATGAGACTTTAATCAAACATGAGGGCTATTCTCATGAACAATTTACATACATGAACGGGGAACATAATTAGCATGGATTCCACGTGTTCTTAAGCACATACATAACTTTTAACATGCTTTAGGTTGCTGATTTTACATGGTTCAAAGGCTATAAACCTACACATGGAGCTACACTGTGGCTTAGAACATCACATATGAACAATCAATCACGCCCTTTGCACACACATGCTCATTAGTTGTCTCTAACATGGATTCTAACACTTTTGCACACATAACATGAGCATATAACATGCATTTTAGAATTTACTTGGTTTCAGATTTAGTCTCACATGGTTTCAATACACATTTACACATCTGGAATTTCACATTTCCCTTTTTACACAATTTCTCTTTTCACATGGTTACACTTTACACATACACATCCACATGTCACTTACACATTTACACATGGTCACATACACTTTACACATTACACTTTACACATATTACACAATTTAGGTGCCGTGACACATAGTCCAAACCACCAAAGAAGGACACATTCACATCACATAACACATAGGCACCATCTAGGCAATGCAATGGTGACTCTTGGACTGCGCAGACCGGGAGAACAAGTCTCCACCCTAACCAGTGGTACTTGTCCACCTCCAGGATTTCCCCCTAATGCCCTTAGGGTCACTTAACACAATGAACTTTCTCAGGGGGACTTTTCCCTGATACAGCTCCACTGCCTTCTCGAAGCAGTATCACATTGGCACAATTACACTTTTACACAATTAACGTTTTACACATGGTTTTCACACTTTACACTTCCTATCACATTCACTTCCTCACTCACATGAACTCCTCTGTTTTTACTAACATGGTACTACAGAGTTTCAGGCTTTAACACACAGTAAATCCAAATCATGCTGATTTAAACAAAATCTAATCACATTGCGATCATATGTACAATTATTCACATTTCACATGAAAACTCATAACTCTCTATTTACGGGTCCAAATGGTCTGAAAATTTAACCACAGGCTGTTTTCGGGATCATGATCATACCCTCAATTTTTCAGATTTTTCTGAGCTAAATAGGATTTATAGGAAATCAAACACCAAATTAGCATATTATTCACAATTTAAGCTAACATGGGTCTAACACAATTCTCAATTTATCCACTTACTGTTTTGCACAGAAATTTCTAACATGTGCATGAATTTAGAATACAACATCATCCTAATTCATACATTTATAATCATTTGCCACAAAACTATTTTTACACGTTTCATTTTTCCGAAACAACACTTATACACAATTCCACAAGCATGTATGGATTACCTAAATTTCAGAACATACACACATGACCCACACTCATCATGATTAGACCGAAATTAAGGCATTCACATTTCTAAATCATGAATCATGGACTTTGCAAAAATGGTCTACAAGTCATGCTCACATGCTTACAAAACACCATTAACCACATTCATCACACAACCCACACACATCCACAACCACAATACATAATGTACATAGCTTATAGGATACCATATATCCTAATCGCATAAACATACCGAAATTAAATGTAGAAGTGGGACAGAACAGCTCACTGTTCTGCCCAGAAGAACTAAACGGCGGTCTCTGGCCGCTGACTCAGAGTCAGCGGCATGGTCGATGGACGCCAAGGAGGAACTGGGCGTCCAGGGATCTTGCCGTCTACTCAGGTCTGTGCAGAAAACACAGACCCGAGCTCTGAAAAGGGTGAAATGGAGGGTCTAGGACTCGAATTAAATCCATAAAAATGGTAGAAACATCCTAGACTCATACGGGGACATCAATGACAGGTTACTTGCCTTTAGAAAATCACACCAAAGGGTCTAGGGCTTGGAGAAGCTCTCCTTGGGCAGTCCCAAGAAGTTGCAGGAGCACCTCCACAAACGCCTTCCTCCGAGCTCCTGGATGGTCTCCTCAGCAAAGCAAGGCGGGGAGGCCTTGCCCTTCATATCAGCTACCTCCTTGTCGGGGAAGTCGGCCGGATCAAGCTCCAGGAAGCCGGATTAAAGCCTCCAAACTCTGAGTTTTCTCACAGAATGCTCTCTAGGGTTTTCTCTCCTCTTCTCCTCTTGCAAAGGTGAAAGGGTGAAGTGGGGAGAGGCCATTTCGGGTTCAGGAAGTAGGGAGGCCTCACCCACTCACCAAGCTGAGTAGACAGCCTGAGAGCCGTTGGGGGTCATCCCCAATGGGTAGCCTTCCTTGTTTCAGAAGACAGCAGCTCTGCTGCGCATGCAGGTCAGAGAGGTTGGCGTCCAGATCGCTGGACGCCGGATCTAGGGTTGGCGTCCAGGGCTGGACGCTAACACCACATCAACGGCCTGGGTTGACGCCTATAAGGCCTTCGGCCAGAACCCTAATTATGCAGAAAACCATGCATACGGACATATATACATGCAGTGTACATATAGTATCGTATCCACACTATCACCATACAATACATACATTATTTACGTTTAATATAAACACATGCACACGTATTTATACTATTTTATATCCACGTAAGTACGTACATACATACTCAACACAATATACACACATAAATACGGAAAATACGACGGAAATTCGAGGGTCTTACACCCTCTCCCCTTAAGGAAAACTTCGTCCTCGAAGTTAGAACGATACTACTCAAACAAAAGGGGATACTTCTTCTTCATCGCATCCTCAAGCTCCCACGTAGCCTCTTCACGTGAGAAGTTCCGCCATAGAACTTTCACCGACGCGATACTCTTGTTCCGGAGATGCTGCACCTTCCGGTCAAGGATGGCTACTGGTTGCTCGATATACGAAAGATCTGGCTGGATCTCCACTGGCTCATGACTAATCACATGAGACGGATCTCGGACATACTTCCTGAGCATAGATACGTGGAATACCCGGGTGAACGCTAGCCAAAGCTGGGGGTAAAGCTAGCTCGTACGCCACGTTGCCCAAACGTCTGAGAATCTCATATGGGCCAATGAACCTAGGGCTTAGCTTGCTATGCCTGCCAAATCTGACAACTCCACGAGTAGGCGATATCTTCAAGAAGACATGATCGCCAACCTCGAACTCCAAATCCTTCTCCTGTTGTCGGCATAACTCTTCTGCCTATCCTGTGCCGCAACAAGCCTTTTCCTGATAAGCTGAATCTTATCCGAAGTTTCCTGAACCAACTCCGGTCCGATCAACTGCCTATCACCAGTCTCCTCCCAACATAAAGGAGATCTGCAGGGCCTACCATACAACGCCTCGAATGGAGCCATTCCAATACTAGCATGAAAGCTATTGTTGTATGCGAACTCCACAAGAGGTAAATGACGCTCCCAATCATCCTTCCAATCCAGAACACACGCTCTCAACATATCCTCGAGCGTCTGGATAGTCCTCTCGGACTGTCCATCGGTCTGGGGATGGAACGCCGAACTGAGCTTAAGCTCCGAACCTAACGCATCCTGAAGACCCTTCCACAACCTCGAAGTGAATCTCGGATCTCGATCCGAAATGATCGACTTCGGCACACCATGCAACCTAACGATACCGCTAACATACAATCTAGCTAAACTCTCTACTGACTGCTTCTTCTTCATAGGCAAGAAATGAGCAGTCTTCGAGAATCTATCTACAACTACCCAAATCGAGTCGTTGCCCCTTCTAGATCGAGGCAAACCCGAAACGAAATCCATAGTGACAGCTTCACTTCCACACGGGGATATCCATCCTCTGCATAAGGCCGGATGGTCGCTGCCGCTCGGCTTTCACCTGCTGACATACTAGACATCTAGACACATAATCCGCAACATCCTTCTTCATGCCGGACCACCAAATGATCTCTTCAAATCTTGATACATCTTAGTGTTACCCGGATGAATAGAGAATCGCGATCTATGAGCCTCCGCTAATACATGCTCACGGACATCTACTACATCGGGGACACAACGCGGTGCTGAAATCTAATCACACCGTCCTCATCACGAGCAATGCCCGCCTTACCTACTAACTCTAACAATCTAGGATCGGCTTTCTGCTGCTCAATCACCTCATCCAAGACTGAGGATCTAAGGGATAGCTGAGCTACAAAAGCCTGACACATCGAGGGCTCTAACTCGGTCATAGAGCACGCTGCATCCTCCAACATCTTCCAATCCTGCTGGAGCGAAGACCTCTTCCTACTAAGAGCATCCGCTACGACGTTCGCCTTTCCAGGATGATACTGAAGGTCGAAGTCATAGTCCTTCAAGAACTCAATCCATCTCCTCTGCCTCAGGTTTAATTCCTTTTGGGAGAAAAGATATCTCAAGCTCTTGTGGTCGGTAAACACCTCAAATCTGACACCATAAAGATAGTGTCCTCCAGATCTTTAGTGCATGAACCACGGCTGCTAACTCCAAATCATGAGTCGGTAGTTCCTCTCATGCTCCTTCAACTGACGAAGCATAAGCTACAACCCGCTCACACTGCATGAGTACACCACCCAAACCAATCCGAGATGCATCCGTATAAATGGCAAAGCCCTCAAGACCACTGGGCAATACCAATACCGGAGCAGAAGTAAGCTTAGCCTTCAATAGCTGAAAGCTGCGCTCACACGCCTCGGACCATACAAACTTCTCACCCTTTCTGGTCAGCTTTGTCATAGGGGCGGCGATGGATGAGAAACCCTCAATGAATCGCCGATAGTAACCAGCTAACCCAAGGAAACTACGAATCTCCGAAGGGGTCTTGGGAACATCCCAATCCATAACTGCCTGGATCTTTGCTGGATCAACAGCTACACCAGCGCCGGAGATGACATGCCCGAGAAAATGAACCTCGCGCAACCAAAAATCGCACTTGCTGAATTTTGCATACAGCTTGTGCTCACGGAGAACCTCTAAGACTAACCTCAAATGCTGACGGTGCGTGGCCTCATCCGGAGAATAGACCATACATCGTCAATAAACACAACAACAAAGCTATCTAAATACGGACTAAACACCCGGTTCATGAGATCCATGAACGCTGCAGGGGCGTTGGTCAATCCGAAGGGAAGAACCAAGAACTCATAATGTCCATAACGGGTTCTAAATGCCGTCTTGGACACATCCTCACTCCTAATTCTCAACTGATGATAACCAGATCGCAAGTCAATCTTGGAAAAGACTGATGCCTCTCGCAACTGGTCAAACAGATCATCAATCCGAGGTAAGGGATACCTGTTCTTCACAGTCACCTGGTTTAGCTTCTATAATCAATACACAACCGAAGTGACCCGTCTTTCTTCTTGACGAATAATACAGGCGCGCCCCAAGGGGAGACACTGGGGCGAATAAATCCCTTATCAAGCAATTCTTGCAATTGCTTCCTCAACTCGGCTAATTCTGCAGGGGCCATCCGATATGGGGCCTTCGAGATAGGAGAGGTGCCTGGAAGCAACTCTATAGTGAACTCTATCTCCCTATCCGGTGGCAATCCAGACAAGTCATCGGGAAAGACATCTGGAAAGTCCTGCACCACATCGATCTCTGCAAGAGTCAGTGACGAACTAGCATCGGGTACTAGCATAACGCTGGCAAGAAATGCGTACAACCCTTGTTCACCATACGCATCGCCTTCATGGCAGAGATGACTAACTTTCCCGCTAAGTTCTTTGGCAAGGGATGAGAGAACTCATCCTCACCAGGAATGCGGAAAACAATCTTCTTCCTACGACAATCCACTAACGCATAGTGCTCCTCTAGCCAATCCAGACCAAAGATACAATCATAGTCCTTCATCTTTAGCAAGAAGAAACACCCATCTAGGAACCTATCCTCAATGCACACAGGTAACGACGGAATGCACTTCCTAGTCGATACCGTACCCGCAGGGGTGTGCACAGACAAGGGACCTCTAACTCCTCAGACTCTATGCCTGACTCTAGGGCTAACTGCCTAGCGAACCGCTCGGAAATGAACGAGTGAGTAGCACCCGTATCAAACAAAACCCGAGCGTGCACACCGAAAAGTAAAACTGTACCTTCGGTGACATGCTCCGCCTGCTCGGCGTCCTCACGAGCTAAAGCAAACACTCGAGCCGGGGCTCGAGGCCTTCCTGGTCGTCCTGTCGCTGGCGCGGCTGCCGCTACTGCTGGTGCTGGCGCTCCTCGCTGAGCTCCCTGCTGAAGCCTTGGGCAATCCTTGATCTGTGGTCGCTGCTCCCACACTTTAGGCATTTGCCCGCTATCATCCAACATTCCGTACCACCATGTGCCCTCCGCAATGAGGGCACTCCTTCTTGTCACCAGAGGAACGTACAGAAGGTACCTGATAGTTGCTGGTTGATGATGATTTCTGCGGTGTCTGGTACACCGTCTTCCTCTTGTCTTGCCTCTGGAAAGCTGCTGCCGGCCTCTTCTGCGATGCCTTCTTCTCTCCAAGTATTGCTCCATTTCGCCTTCCTGTCTGCAGGCTGCGCTGAGGGCCTCGTCTAGCGTGCGGTGGTCGAACGCCACGAGCCTCGTCCTCAGTGATGGTTTGAGACCCATCACGAATTTCTTGGTCTTCCTGCGCTCATCCTCTACTATGTGCGGTGCATATTTAGAGAGTTCAGAAAACCTTGCCTCGTATTCCAGGACGGTCATTGATCCTTGCGTCAGGGAAAGGAATTCTTGCTCCATTTTGTCCTGGACGTGCTCGGGGACGAACTTGGCTCGGAAGAGCCTCACGAACGCGTCCCACGCCACGACTACTGCTCCGTCCTCAAAGCGCGTACGCAGTAGGGAGGACCACCATACATCCGCTCTCTCCTGCAACACACCTTCATAAGCACTAGCCAACAAATTTCTAACTTGACAACAACACACAAGCATAAACAAAAGCATACCTGTAGCATGTAGGTGGCTAAGGTCACCTTGTCCTCGTCAGGACACCTGATAGCTCGGAAGATTTTCTCGGTCTCCCTCATCCAGCTTTCTGCCAAAAGCGGATCACTCTCCCCCTTAAAAGAGGGTGGGGTCATCCTCTTGAATCGCTCCATGATGGAAGGTCCACCATGGTCCTGAGCTGGGGCCTGAGCCTGCTACATCAAACAACAAGCAATATATAATAAACACAATATCATACAATTCAAATAGCAGACTACTTAGTTTGTTTTATTAATTTACCTGGGCCTCCAACTGGGCCTGAAGTGCTGCCTGAGTGTGAGCCTGGGTCTGCATGGCTTGCACCAGACCTTGCATGAACACTCCATAATCCACTGGCGGTGGTGGGGAAGCACAGGACCCTGTGGGCCGGGGGCCTGCTGCTCCGCCGCTCCTCACGCCTCTGCTCGTCGTCGCGAGCTGGCGCACCTCCACGTCGTCCACGGGAAGCCATGGCTGTAATAAAATTTCAGCCACCATTAGAGCTAGGTTACTAAGTTTTCTAACCATTTTCTTATCTATTTTGCACTTCCTATTAATGTTTTCTACACATGTGGACATACTTAGCATGCAATGAGGATGATGACTTAGTTATATTCATGTGCAGTCTCAACTGGTCGCTCTGATACCAATCTCTGTGACGGCCCTCGTTACACCGGTACGGTTGTACCAACCCACGTCGATATAACAAGTGCTGCCAGCCACAGTGGGACATTTACCCAACGATACAAACAGCTGAGATACACGCGAATATAAATAACAGAGTAGCGGAAGAAAAAGGGAACTATCTCCATTCATTCATCATCCACATTAAACATACATGCAGTTGAAATTTGCAAAAAGGAACTAAAGTTCTCATAAATTAAACTGCTGAAAATTTAAATACACAATGTCCACATAATACATTCTTTCCATATAAACTCTAACACAATGTTTCAAGTACATACTATGAAGACTACAACAAAAGGGGTGCACGACTCCACAAGCTAGACTCCGCGCTCGGAGTCTGTCTCCACTGTCTCCTCCACGAAGGTCTCGTCACCGTCTAAACCTGTACGCCGAAGCAAGAGTGAGTCTTAAAGACTCAGCAAGTAACACTATACATGATATGCACGTACAAGTCCTAGTGGTTTCTACAAGCACATACAATTAGCAATCACATAGCATGCTAGTCCATTTAAGTTTTCAACCTATCATGAAGGTTCTACAATTTATACGTAACGCATGCTTTCAGATTTCTAAACTAAAATTTACCTATCACATGGTTTCTATTCAATTTACTCATGAGACTTTAATCAAAACATGAGGGCTATTCTCATGAACAATTTACATACATGAACGGGGAACATAATTAGCATGGATTCCACGTGTTCTTAAGCACATACATAACTTTTAACATGCTTAGGTTGCTGATTTTTACATGGTTCAAAGATAAACCTACACATGGAAGCTACAATGTGCTTAAAACATCACATATGAACAATCTATCATGCCTTTTTGCACACATGCTCATTTGTTGTCTCTAACATGGATTCTAACACTTTTGCACACATAACATGAGATAATAACATGCATTTTCAGAATTTACATGGTTTCAGATTAGTCTCACATGGTTTCAATACACATTTACACATCTGGAATTCACATTCCTTTTACACAATTTCCTCTTTTCACATGGTTACACTTTACACATACACATCCACATGTCACTTACACATTTACACATGGTCACATACACTTTACACATTACACTTTACACTAGTTACACAATTTAGGTGCCGTGACACATAGTCCAAACCACCAAAGAAGGACACATTCACATCACATAACACATAGGCACCATCTAGGCAATGCAATGGTGACTCTTGGACTGCGCAGACGGGAGAACAAGTCTCCACCCTAACCAGTGGTACTTGTCCACCTCCAGGATTTCCCCCTAATGCCCTTAGGGTCACTTAACACAATGAACTTTCTCAGGGGGACTTTTCCCTGATACAGCTCCACTGCCTTCTCGGAAGCAGTATCACATGGCACAATTTACACTTTTACACAATTAACGTTTTACACATGGTTTTCACACTTTACACTTCCTATCACATTCACTTCCTCACTCACATGAACTCCTCTGTTTTTACTAACATGGTACTACAGAGTTTCAGGCTTTAACACACAGTAAACATCCAAATCATGCTGATTTAAACAAAATCTAATCACATTGCGATCATATGTACAATTTTCACATTTCACATGAAAACTCATAACTCTCTATTTACGGGTCCAAATGGTCTGAAAATTTAACCACAGGCTGTTTTCGGGATCATGATCATACCCTCAATTTTTCAGATTTTTCTGAGCTAAATAGGATTTATAGGAAATCAAACACCAAATTAGCATATTATTCACAATTTAAGCTAACATGGGTCTAACACAATCTCAATTATCCACTTACTGTTTTGCACAGAAATTTCTAACATGTGCATGAATTTAGAATACAACATCATCTAATTCATACATTTATAATCATTTGCCACAAAACTATTTTTACACGTTTTCATTTTCCGAAACAACACTTATACACAATTCCACAAGCATGTATGGATTACCTAAATTTCAGAACATACACACATGACCCACAACTCATCATGATTAGACCGAAATTAAGGCATTCACATTATTCTAAATCATGAATCATGGACTTTGCAAAAATGGTCTACAAGTCATGCTCACATGCTTACAAAACACCATTAACCACATTCATCACACAACCCACACACATCCACAACCACAATACATAATGTACATAGCTTATAGGATTACCATATATCCTAATCGCATAAACATACCGAAATTAAATGTAGAAGTGGGACAGAACAGCTCACTGTTCTGCCCAGAAGAACTAAACGGCGGTCTCTGGCCGCTGACTCAGAGTCAGCGGCATGGTCGATGGACGCCAAGGAGGAACTGGGCGTCCAGGGATCTTGCCGTCTACTCAGGTCTGTGCAGAAAACACAGACCCGAGCTCTGAAAATAGGGTGAAATGGAGGGTCTAGGACTCGAATTAAATCCCATAAAAATGGTAGAAACATCCTAGACTCATACGGGGACATCAATGACAGGTTACTTGCCTTTTAGAAAATCACACCAAAGGGTCTAGGGCTTGGAGAAGCTCTCCTTGGGCAGTCCCAAGAAGTTGCAGGAGCACCTCCACAAACGCCTTCCTCCGAGCTCCTGGATGGTCTCCTCAGCAAAGCAAGGCCGGGGAGGCCTTGCCCTTCATATCAGCTACCTCCTTGTCGGGGAAGTCGGCCGGATCAAGCTCCAGGAAGCCGGATTAAAGCCTCCAAACTCTGAGTTTTCTCACAGAAAGCTCTCTAGGGTTTCTCTCCTCTTCTCTCCTCTTCTCTCTCTTGCAAAGGTGAAAGGGTGAAGTGGGGAGAGGCCATTTCGGGTTCAGGAAGTAGGGGAGGCCTTCACCCACTCACCAAGCTGAGTAGACAGCCTGAGAGCCGTTGGGGGTCATCCCCCAATGGGTAGCCTTCCTTGTTTCAGAAGACAGCAGCTCTGCTGCGCATGCAGGTCAGAGAGGTTGGCGTCCAGATCGCTGGACGCCGGATCTAGGGTTGGCGTCCAGGGCTGGACGCTAACACCACATCAACGGCCTGGGGTTGACGCCTATAAGGCCTTCGGCCAGAACCCTAATTATGCAGGAAACCATGCATACCGGACATATATACATGCAGTGTACATATAGTATCGTATCCACACTATCACCATACAATACATACATTATTTACGTTTAATATAAACACATGCACACGTATTTATACTATTTAATATCCACGTAAGTACGTACATACATACTCAACACAATATACACATAAATACGGAAAATACGACGGAAATTCGAGGGTCTTACAAGTTCTAAGGCATTCTGAGTTAGGGTTTTTTGTCCATGTGAATCCGATTATGGCGCCCTAACCTCTCAGTATATAAAGAGGGGGTATATTCCTTGTATGAGTGTTTGGTTGTAGTATTGAAAGCTGCTGTGGTCGTGGATGTAGGAAGGCTCTTGCCTCTGAACCACGTAAAATCTGGTGTCTGTGTGTCTTCTTTCTCCCTTTTCCATTCTTCTCCAAACTCTACGTGGGAGTTGTGCAAGAGGACTGCGATCGGGGGGACAATTCCCCAACATAGACATTAGTCAATGACCTTAAATTTTTTCTTATAGTTTCTTCATTAGTAGAATCTTACCTAGTGAACTCAGTCCTACTATTATATTTGAAAAAACGATATAATTTGTGTTATATTTCATTAGGAAGCATTTTGGAACTGTTCATATTGGGAGACAACATATCTATTCTAGTTTGTTTACTATTATCAGTTCCTCATATGTAACTTGTAGTTTGTCCCACATTTCTTTTACTATTCTACAAGCAGATAGTCTATTAAATTCTCTTTTAGATAGAGCAAAAACATAGAAGTCTTGGCTTTGTAGTTTAGGGACAGTTTCTCTTATTAGCTATGGAAAGAGCAGAGGTAGTTTCACCAAGTATAGTAAAATTGCCTTGTTCTATTACCTACAACAGATCAAAATCTATGCCTCTGATGAAGCATTCCATCCGCATCTTCCAATACTGATAGTCCTCGCCATCAAAGAATGGTGGCCTTGTAACAGACTGACCTTCACAGTTGTAACCTTCAGCTGCCATCTCTTCTCAAATCTTTTGATTCTTCTGAGAAGACCTCGCTCTGATACCACTTGTTGCATCGAGATGGCACTAATGATGTCTTAGAGGGGGGTGAATAGGACTTCTTGTGCTTTTAAAAAAATTTATCTGAAAGTGGACAACACTAAATAAAGTTGTTAGTGTTTAGCGTAGTGTGTGAAACAAGTGTAACTTGGCGGAAACAATTACACAGATGCACAAGAAATTTTATCCTGGTTCGACCCTTCCCACATGGAAGTCCTACGTTCAGTCCCCAAGAAAACCACTTTTTTTTTTGTAAATCGAATACCTAGAAGAGGCAGAGGGGAGAGTGCCACCCCTTCAGAGAAGGGATGAGGTAACCACTCCACCACCCACTGCTCCCAGGGAAATTTTATTAATGAGACATAAAACATACATCAAGGCCTAATAGACGGGAATCTGCCTTATCCAAACGGCAAGGACCCTTTACAGTAGGGGGAAGATCGGCCCAAGAAAACCAAATATTACAAGCAGAAGGAGAGGAACAACCAAAGTTCGCTAGAGCATCCGCAACCTGGTTGGCTCCCTAAACACATGGCAAAATGAAACCTGAAGAGACTGACATTTAGTAAGAATGTCATTAACAGGTAGATATATTCTCCAAGGACATCTAAACAGCCTTTGATAACTTGAGTGAGAACCAGGGAATCAGACTCAATAGAGATGGTATTGAAACCATGATTGCTGCACAGGTAAATCCCATCTCTAAGCGCAAGGGCTTCAGCTTCAAGGCTGGAACGAACATGGGGGTATCGGTGAGCAAAACAGAAAATAACGTCCCCACGATCATTTCGAAGAACACCACCACCACAGCAGTACCCATAGAGCTCTTAAAAGCACCATCAACATTAAGTTTGATTCTCCCCGTAGGGGGAAGAAACCACCGGATAAGCTTTGGTATCAAATCAGGAGATTGCTGAATATGGTGCCCCACTGGGATAAGAATCTGATCTGAGCTGAAGGAAGGCCTTTGCAGACAAGTAAAGAGGCGCTAATAGCATCCTGCACATTCAACCGAACTTTAGAGAGCACATGAGTGCTGTTCATGGCTATAGAATCATATCTGGATCGATTTCTGCTGCGCCACAACTCCCAAATAACAGCAAGAAAGATGAAACTGATGAGCTTCTCATGGAGGAAGTGGCAGGCTGACCATCAAGAAAAACATATAACACCCTGCATTGGATTAAGAACTGACAAGTTGTGGAAATTTAGAACATCAAAGAGAGACCCCCAAAACCGCCTTAGCCACCTCACTGTGGAAAAATAAATGGGTACCAGATTCAATGCTAGGAGAAGAACAACAGGAGCACCTTGAACACAGAGGAATACCACAGCCAGCTAGAATGTCATCAGTGGGAACACATCCCTTGGCCAGACGCCAAACCAGAATGGACCACTTAAGGGGGGCAGCCAAGCACCAATCTTGTTCCAGCCAGCACTAATGACAGGTTGATTAATTTCCGCACAGAAGATGAAGTAAATGTCCCATCTTGGGACGGACACCATATCCACTTGTCAGCATCCCCAACCACCGCAATACAATTATTAAGAACAATAGCCGGGCAGAAATGGCATGCTAACAACAGTGGGCACCTCCGGCTCATGGAAAACATCCTTTATGGAAAGGTACTTCCCTTGTATGTTCTGCCATACAATATCTGGGATGTACTTGTGAAGGGGAGCAGACCCTGTCCAAACATCAAACCAGAAACTAGCAGCAGAATCCAGGTTAGCAATGAGAACCCAATGATTAGAAGCAACGATTGAGGAGACATGCCTCCAGAGGCGGTTGTCAGCGGCATGCATCAGATCATAAGAGGCTTCAGAATAATGTATGTTGTGAAGGTATTTAGCTTTGAAAAAATCGCCCCAAAGAGAAGTGCCCGATATCACTTCCATAACATCTTGGTCCTAAGAGCGATCTGCATGTCCTGAATATTTAAAACTCCAAGTCCCCCACATTCTTTAGGCTGAGCAATAACATTCCAAGAAACCCAGAGTTCTTCGGAGATCCTTCATAAGTGCCCAGAAAAAGTTGGCAAGCAGCTTGTGAAAAGAGTTAATGACAGTCTTGCGGATAGACAGAGAAGACATGGTGTATATCGGAATAGCAGAGAGCACGTGTCTCAGGAGAATCAGCCTACCACCAGTAGAAAGGAAATTTTTTCCACCCTTGCAACTTTTGAGCCGTTTTAGAAATGATATGAGAAAAACAAATGGTCTCCTTCTGCCAGAATATATGAAACACCAAGGTATTTGAAAGGAAGAGAGCCCCGAACAAAACCAGTAATATGGCACAACGATCGGCTAAGAGACAATGGAGCCTTAGCATGAATGATAAAAGAACTCTTTGCCACATAATAAGCTGACCTGAAGACACCTCATAATCCTGAGAAAAACCATCAACTTCTTCATATGCCTAGCCGACCCATTTGAGAAAATCAAAGTGTCATCGGCAAAAAGGAGATGAGAGACAGGGGGACAACGTCTCATAGTATGGTAAACTCCACCAGCACTCCCACGAAACAAGGATGAGACCTCTGCTATGAACTTCCTGGGCGATGATATAAAAGAGCCGGGGCAGAGGATCCCCTGACGAATACCTCTGGAAGACTTAAAGTAACCAGGTATTCACCATTAATGAGGACTGAAAACCAGCAGTTCGATAGAAGAGGTTCAATAAGAGAAATGAACCGAAAGGAGAAGCCGAATTCTGGAGGACAGCAAATAGAAAATCCCATTCAAGACGGTCATAGGCCTTGGCCATGTCCAGTTAAGAATAACATTACCACCTCTGCACTTTCTGCCCAGATGCTGAGACATTTCCATAGCTAACGAGACATTTCAGAAATACTCCTCCCTTTGACAAAGCACCCTGTTCTTCTGAGATTAAAAGAGGCAGAATCTGAGATAACCTGTCATTGATAATCCGAGAAATGTTTGTAAAAGAAATTACAAAGACTAATGGGGCGGAAATCAGCACAATTTTTCGGGATATCAGATTTCGGAATCAAAGCAATTAAGGAGGAGGTGAATCCTTGAGGTAGCGGATGGCCACAGAAAAAGGCCTGCACAGCTTGACAAATATCTATTTCAATAAAACTCCAGCACAGTTGAAAAAATGTCCAGTAAACCCATCAGGCCCCGGGGCGCTGTCAGGGGACATAGACATGACAACCTTGTTGATTCCTCAGTGGACGGCACACTGCAAAGCATATCATTCTGAGCATTGCCCACAATGCAAGGGATAACGTCAAGAAGACCTGATTAATACTGTGAGTTCCCGAAGTGAAGGCCTTAGTAAAATGAGAGACAAATAATTCTGCAATATCAGATTTGTTCACCACAGCTACCCCATCATCATTGTGTATTGGTTAATCATGGAATTCCTTCACGAGAAATGCATAAGCATGATATTTGGTTAAATCATGGAATTCCTTCACTTGGGATTTCACTAACTGCCAAGAATACTTGGCTTCTTTCAACCCTGCCCACTTGCTCCCAAGCAAGTCTTCCCTTAACCAAGGGGTACAAAGACTATCTTCAACAGGTCTTCCCTCCACAAGAGGGGCATTGCAGAAAACAAACCGCCAGTGGGGTGCTTAAATAGAAATGTGAAAGACTAGTGTGCCTGCTCACAAGAATGAGCAAACACAAAGGATTCAGAAAGGATTACAAATGGAGTTTCAGTCTAACTCTTTCTGAATCTAATAGGGTGGACTTGAAGAAAAGATCTAGGATTACAAATGCCACCCATAGAACAAGACTTCTAAGAACTTGAGAGCTTGAAGTTTGCAGGCTGAGGGAGAAGCTCTCTTTCTTCAATTCAGTGGAGGCTTTCAGAGACTCTTGCTTGTGGATGCATATTGGAGTGTGTTGCTGTCTCTCTTGTTTCTTGGTTGGTATCTCTTGTTTCAATACTCTAGGTTCTATATATGCTTCAGAAGAAGTTTCCATTTGAAACTGTCCATTGGAAAAATAGCCATTGAATAGTAGCCTTTGATCCATTGGATGCTGTTGAGATTTTGTTATTCACAACAGTCCTTCAGCTTTTGGCTTTCCAATGACTTTAGGCTATGTTTTAGATCTCAGCTGAAAGACAATCTTCATTTAATGATCTGTGAAAATCCATGCTGAAAACATGCTTCATAAATGTTCTGCAACAAAGGACAAGACAAAAGAGAAGATACCCATACTTCTAAGTTAGGTGAGTCAGAAATATATGTAAAGTATAAGAACCTCAGATGGACATATTGTAGACACCCGTTTTCAGCCTATAAGTTGAGCACATTTTGTTCATATCATTGATGTCCCAAATTGATCATCACTTTGGAGTCCTTCTCTGGCCCATCATGAGCCCATTCACCCTCAATTTCAAGTCCATTCTC
>JACBKR010003235.1:0-30434 GCA_014218235.1 Colocasia esculenta
ATTAGGGTGCGTCGCGATCTGACTTTTTGCAGAAAAAAACCATCTTTTGCAAGTCTTGTTGTTCTCCAGCTTTTCCATATCTTGTTAACTGTGTTAAACACTGAAAAACGAAGTTGTAAATATGGAAATATTTTAATTAAATTAAGTCAATCACATGATCTATCTTGTCATGATTTCTTGTTCACATGCACGCACACTTTGAACCATCCAAATATGGCTTAATTGGCATGAGCATGTTACATAATTAATCTGGTAATTTATGTCATTAAATTACCTCATTCTTAATATAACTTGTGTATGTTTCTCACGATGGTTGGAACACCGATACCGACGCTCCACTATTCTAGAACTCCTCTAGAATGTCGAGCACTTGTTTACATATACACACTCTCTTCACTTGGACGAACTCTCCGTCGGATACACCTTCCGCCATACTAGTGAGTCTTTGTTCAAGGCCTCCGTAAGTCTCCTCTGTCCATGGATTCCCACATGGTTGACGAGCTGGTTGTACCATAACACCTATGATACCCTTTAGGGATCAACATGATCCAAACGGCTATTAGAAGTTCGCTCTTATCTTGAATCACGCCGGACCTCTGGACCTGTGCATAACATGGCCAGTGGAAAGGTAGTGAGTTCCACCTGACTGCCAACACCACGTGCGCGTGTTGTGCAACTGTTACTATCGCCTGTTTACTCGACGTTATGTGTAATCCACTAGCTCTCATCTATGCTCTACTCGCTCATCTATTCACGTTCACTCTACTATCTCATCTATTCATCTAGTGCTCTCATCTATTTCTTGGTACTCTATATTGGCCAATGACGGATTTTCTAAAGATAAACAATATAACCAATGCCTGGCAATATAAAGGCCCGATCTGGTCCTGGGATGTGCGTCCGAAAGTGCTAGTGCCCATGAGAGTTAAATGATCTGAATGTTTGGCATTACACTCGAGTGCTATCTATCTAACTATCTAAATGACAATAAAAAAGTGTTATGTTCTCTCGTTGTCTATTGACAAAAGTGCTATACTATACTCGTTGTGCTATTGCTATATTTTGTGCTATTGTGCTATGGCCATCTTGCTATTTTGTGCTATACTCGACACTCTTGCTATATTGAAAAGTTGTGCTATTTCGTTCATGTGCTATCCTGCTATCTTTTACTTGACTCTCTTGCTCATCATTAGTTGCTCTGCCTTTAATGCATTAACTATTTAAAGCCTACTTGACTATTGAGATTTAAGTCCTATGGGCGTTATCGCTCACCCTGCGTTATTTGTCGTTGTGTTCTCAGGTGAAACCGAGGATGAACTATACGCTCAAGAGGACGGGAATGACCAGGAGTGACGTCACGAGTACCCTAGTGTCCTAGCAATATGTTAGAGTCATAGTTAGTCTTTTGCTTTTATTTCAATGTAAGTGGGCCCTATAGAATGGCTATGATATTAGTGGTTGTAACTAGACATTTGGAAAGTTATAAATGAAATGAATTTGCTTTAGTATTATTCATTGTGCAATGGTTTGATGTCTAGTACTCGCTCTATACCATTACTTGCAACTGCCTCGCGTTCCGATATTCCGCGTCGGGGTGTGACAGTTTTGTGGTATCAGAGCCTAAGTTATTCTTAAGTATAGGATGATCTAGGTTGACCAGCCTCGACTAGAGTCAATTATCCTACCTATGTAAGTTGGGTTAAAGACAAGGGTAATTAGCTAAAATAAACTCACACACGTACGAATTAAATTTCACATCAGTATCATAACAATAAGTTATTTTTGTAGGAACTAAGCGACAAATATGACTGTTGAATGTGCTCAAATGAGGGGCATGCAAAACATCCAAGAGTTGACTCGTGTTATCATGCAAGCTACCCAAGGCGGGGGTAATCGTGCCAGTGCAGGCGATCTGCATCGTAACTTCAGAAGTTTGAACCGCCTAGGTTCAGTGGATGCGCGGATCCGGATGAATCCGAGCACTGGCTGAAGGAAACGGAAAGAATTTTTCGTGTTATGCAATGTGCACCGGGGATAAGCTGCTACTTGCCACATTCAACTGGAGAAGGACGCTCGCGCTTGGGGGGAGTCAGTGGAAGCTATTAGAGAGAATGGGAAATTCACTTGGAATGAGTTTAAAGAAGCTTTCAACTCCAAGTACTTCTCTGAGCGTGTCCAAGAAAGGAAGGCTGCGGAATTTGTTGCTCTGAAACAGGGGAGCCTGGCTGTGGCTGAATATGAGGCCCAATTCTCTAGACTGGCAAGGTATGTGGCACACCTGGTAGCTATTGAAAGAATGAAGGCTAAGCTCTTTCTCAATAGCCTTAAGCCACAATACATCACCCAACTAGCACCTCTCGACATCCAGACCTATGCCGAGATGGTGAAGAAAGCTCAGCTGCTGGAAGATGCTACGAACTTCACCGACTGTATCAAAGGGAAGTTAGTGAAAAAGGAAATGACCTCGGGTCAGTCATCTGTTAAGCCTACCAATGGCAAGAAGTGTCCCTTCAACATCACAGAGGGTCCTAGCTAAGAAAGGAAACCCAAGCCGATAGTCCCATACACTCCAGCAAAAAGCAACTGCAAACACTGCGACAAGCCGGGTCACACAGCTGATGAATGCTGGAGGAAGGTCGGCATATGTCTGCGCTGCGGAAGTCGTGAGTACCGCATCCCCTTGTGTCCGCTACTGAAAGAGAATGAGAGGCGCCCTAATGCGCCTAAGAAACAGGGCTGACTGCAAGCCCTGCATGATGAGGAACCCGCTACGGATGGTGGTGTGGTAGAAGGTACTCTACAAGTTTCTCCTTACCAGCATTTGTCTTATTTGATACTGGAGCAACTCATTCCTTATATCTCAAAACTTTGCTGATACCCTGACGGCAAAACCTATACCCATGGGTTGTGAGTTCTCTGTCACAACGCCACTAGGAGAAAAGGAGAAACTAAACAAATACTTTCCATCTGTGGATGTAATGATCAGAGACCATAACCTAAAAGCTGACCTGGTGTGTATGCCCATGGAAGGCTATGCTGTAATTTTGGGAGCCGATTGGTTGTCCACACATGGGGCAAGTGTCGACTGTAAGAAAGGGAAGGTTACCTTTAGTGACTTTCCTAAATTGGCATTCTCCGGAATTAGACATAAGAGACGGATGTCTCTAATCTCCGCCATAAAAGCCCATAACATGATAAGGAAAGGGTGTATCGCTTTCCTAGCAGCCGTAGTTGTGGAAAAGAAGGGTTCTAAGATAGAAGGCATTCACATAGTTCAGGATTATCCCGATGTGTTTTCCTGAAGATCTGCCAGGGATTCCCTCAGAACGTGATGTCAACTTCGCCATAGAGTTGATCCCTGGAGCTGCCCCAGTATCACGTCAACCGTACCAGATGTCACCTGCCGAGCTAAAAGAGTAAAAACACAACTGATGAAGCTACTAAAAAAGGGGTTCATCAGACCAAGTACTTCCCCATGGGGAGCGCTTGTGCTGTCGTCAAGAAGAAGGATGGATCGATGAGGCTCTGCATCGACTATCGACAACTCAATCAACTCACCATCAAGAACAAGTACCCTTTGCCCAGAGTCGATGAACTATTCGACCAAATATCTGGAGCTCAATATTTCTCCATGATCGATCTTCGATCTGGCTATCACCAAATGAGGATCAAGGAGGACGATATCTTCAAGACGACTTTCAGGAGTAGGTACGGGCACTATGAATTTGTTGTTATGCCTTTTGGGCTAACCAATGCTCCTGTAGCCTTTATGCAACTCATGAACATCATATATCGGCCCTAGCTCGACAAGTTCGTGGTCGTCTTTACCGACGACATCCTCATATACTCCAAGACCAAGGAAGAGCATGAAGAACACCTGAAGATAGCACTACAAGTCTTGCGAGACAACAAGTTGTACGCAAAGCTAAGCAAGTGCGAATTCTGGCTCGAAGAAGTGTCCTTCTTGGGCCATGTCATCTCAAAAGATGGCATTTCCATTGATCCCTCCAAAGTCGAAGTTGTACTCAATGGGAGAGACCAACCAACGTCACCGAGATAAGAAGCTTCTTAGGACTGGCTGGCTACTACAGGCGGTTCATCAAGGACTTCTCCAAGATCGCCGTTCTCTCACGCATCTGACACGAAAGGAGAATCCATACTCCTGGAGTAAAGAGTGTGAGAAAAGTTTCTAAACCCTCAAAGACTGCCTTACCTCAGCACCTGTTCTCGCTCTGCCAATAGAGGGAGAATGTTTCTCTGTCTACACCGATGCCTCAGGGATTGGGCTAGGGTGTGTACTGATGCAAAAGGAGAAAGTCATCGCCTACTCTTCTCGACAACTGAAGACTCATGAAATCAACTACCTCGTGCATGATCTTGAGTTGGCTTCCGTGGTCTTCGCCTTGAAAATCTGGAGACATTACCTCTACGGAGAAAAGTTCACTGTTTACTCAGACCATAAAAGTCTGAAGTATTTATTCTCCCAGAAATAATTCAACATGAGACAGAGAAGATGGCTAGAATATCTGAAGGATTTCGACTTCAACATCCATACCATCTAGGCAAGGGTAATGACGTGGCTGATGCTCTTAGTAGGAAGCCAATGGCGTCTGTCTCAAGTCTAGTCCTTGGCGAGATGCAACTACTAGAACAATTCACAAGATTAGACTTAAATATTGAACATAGAGATGATCGAGTCTTGGTTGCCAATATCAAGATTCAATCTGATCTGCTAGAGGAGATCAAAGCTGAATAAGATGATGATCCATTTTTAGTTTACGTCAAGGAAACTTTAGACGAAAGACCGGACTTTGCTATGACCGAAGATGGAAGGCTTGTCTTTCAAGGAAGGACATACGTTCTGATGATGAAGAACTGAAGAGAAGATTAATGGATGAAGCTCACAAGACAAAGTACACTATTCATGTATCAAGACATGAAAAGAACGTTTTGGTGGCCAAACATGAAAAGAGAGGCAGCTGAACATGCCGCACACTGCCTTACTTGCCAATAAGTAAAAGCGGAACACCTGTGCCCCGCTGGTGTACTCAGACCGCTAGATATTCTAGAATGGAAATGGGAAAGTATTGGCATGGACTTCATCATGGTTTACCCAAGACTCGTGGTGGACTCGACGCCATATGGGTCATTGTGGACCGACTAACCAAATCCGCCCATTTTTTTGCCTATAAAGAGTAAGTGGTCGGTGGAGGTACTAGCTGCCCTATATGTCAAGAAGATAGTGAGACTGCACGGAGTTCCATCATCCATAGTCTCGAATCGAGATCCGAGATTCACATATCATTTTTGGAAAGGACTGTCAACTTTAGTACCACGTTCCATCCACAAACTGATGGGCAGACTAAAAGAACCAACCAGATAGTGGAAGACATGTGAGAGCTTGCACTATAGACTTCCAAGGATATTGGAATGGGTATCTGTCCCTTATTGAGTTGCCTATAACAACAGTTACCAGGCGAGCATCAAGATGGCACCGTTCGAAACACTCTATGGAAGGAATTGTAGATCTCCTGCATGCTGGAATGAGGTTGGAGAACAGCAATGGCTTGGCCCAGACATGGTACAGCGTACTATAAAGGATATTCAAGTGATTCGAGATTGGCTCAAGATTGCTCAATCTAGACAGAAGAGCTATGCCGACAAAAGAAGGCGGGACCTAGAATTCCAAGTAGGTGATCATGTGTTCTTAAAGGTGTCACCTACACGTGGCATTGAAATTTGGAGTGAAAGGAAGCTCAGTCCTAGATTCATTGGTCCTTTTGAAGTACTCAAAAGGATTGGTGAGGTTGCATACCGGCTGGCATTGCCACCGGATCTGGCATTGTACCAACGTGTTCCATGTCTCCATGCTCAGGAGGTATGTCTATGACCCTACCCACATCATTCGCCACGAGAAGTTGGTGCTGAACAAGGATGTGACATACGAAGAGAAGCCAGTCAAGATACTAGAACGGAAGTACATAGCTCAGGAACCGTCCCATCCACGTGTTAAAGTCTTATGGAATAACCGCGGAGTGAAGAAGCCACATGGAACCAGAAGGAGTCATCAGAGGGAACTACCCCCATCTTTTCGGTAAGACATTCCTCCCTTATGATCATATAAATTTGGGGACCAAATTCTTTTTAAGAGGGAGAGGATGTAGTAACCTGGATTTTTCTGAAAAATAAAATCTAAATAATATTAAAATTTTGATAATTGGAAAATCAAATAAAAGAAAACTAATTAAATTAATTAGGAAAAATCAAAGGAAGAGAATTAATAAAACCCATCAAATGAAAATAAGTAATGGGCTTTATTAAATTGACCCATTTGAAATTAGTGGGCCAAAATAAGGATTTTAAAAAAAGAATAATGGGAAATTATCCTAAATTCGTAACAAAAATATTACTTAAATAAAAGAGGGTATTTAATGTAATTAAATAAGTGGTTTGCGTTGGATTTGGAATCCTAAACCTACCCCAATTGCTTGGCCACGAAATCCTCTCTCTCTCAAATCAATTAGGAGATCTCTTGCTTAAAAAGTGGAGAGGAAAAGAGGAAATTCGGAATTTAAGGGAATTTGAGTCCAATTAGGAAAGGGAATGGGGAGAAGCTTAAATACTCTCCTAAAGCCCTCATGGCTGGCCCTAGCTCGTGCCAAGGGGTTGCTGGACCAGGAAGAGAGGCCAAGAGGAGGAAATTCATGTAGAAGAGGGATCTCCCAAGTTCTTCCCCGAGTTCTTCAATTCTTACCCTAAAAGGGAAAAATGTGAAAGGTAGACATTCTCACGAGCATAAACTATGAAAATTATTTTGTAGGATGTTTCATCCATCAGAAAGTCCTTTGGTTTCATATTTTTCCATCGAGCAAATCTTTAGTTCTCAATTTGCAAAGTTCTGTGAACTTCATGACCCCCCCTCTATTAAATTCATATTTCCATGTATACTCGTCCTCATGCCATGAGATTTTTTACTGTAAGAACTGATGGATGTTAGGCTTCTTTTTCTCCTAAAAGCCCTAATTTCCATCCACCCTATCATGCGAATTAATTCGTTGATCTCATCTGTGTACTGTTCCAAGTTCTTCATGAATACCACGACCAAAGCATGTCGAACCTTGTTTGTTTTCCAATTCCTATTTACTGTAGGTACCCATGCATCACTAGAACAATTCACAACTAGTTTCATGATTTTTCATCATTTGTGTAAATAGTTATGATTTTCTGAATCACCCTGTGTCAAATAGAGAAAGTCTGGCCTGCAACCCAATGACCTATTCTTTCCCTGTCGAACTCGGGCTCAGACCATGTGAACGCGAAGGCCCGATAGGCCGCGTTCACAAGCCATTGCGACAGAGCCTACTGCCACAATCTGATCATGACAGGGTGCGTCATCGCTATCCGGCTACCCGGTCTGTTGAACCCGTAGCGACCCTCACATGACCCCGTAGCGACCTGCCTGCCTGAACCGACAAGACCATCGCGACCTGTACAATACCCCATCGCGATCTCAGTTGACCCTATCACGACCCTCATTAGGGTGCGTCGCGATATGACTTTTTGCAGAAAAAACCATCTTTTTGCAAGTCTTGTTGTTCTCCAGCTATTCCCATATCTTGTTAACAGTGTTAAGCACTAAAAAATCAAGTTGTAAATATGTAATATATTTTAATTAAATTAAGTCAATCACATGATCTATCTTGTCTATGATTTTCTTGTTCACATGCACACACACTTTAAACCATCCAAAGATGGCTTAATTGGCATGAACATGTTACATAATTGATCTGGTAATTTATGTCATTAAATTGCCTCATGCTTAATTATACTTGTGTACGTTTCTCGCGATGGTTTGGAACACCGATACCAACGCTCCACTGTTCTAGAACTCCTCTAGAACATCGAGCACTTGTTTACATACACACACTCTCTTGACTTGGAAACTCTCCGTCGGATACTCCTTCCGTCGGACTAGTGAGTCTTTGGTTAAGGCCTCCGTAAGTCTCCTCTGTCCATGGATTCCCACATGGTCGACGAGCCGGTTGTACCCTAACACCTATTACCCTTTAGGGATCAACATGATCCAACGCTATTAGAAGTTCGCTCTTATCTTGAATCACGCCGGACCTCTGGACCTGTGCATAACATGGCTAGTGGAAAGGTAGTGAGTTCCACCTGACTGCCAACACCACGTGTGCGTGTTGTGCAAATGTTACTCGCCTGTTTACTCGACATGTTATGTGTAATGTCCACTAGCTCTCATCTATGCTCTACTCGCTCATCTATTCACGTTCACTCTACTATCTCATCTATTCATCTAGTGCCTCATCTATTTCTTGGTACTCTATATGGCCAATGACGGATTTTCTAAAGATAAACAATATACCAATGCCTGACAATATATAAAGGCCCGATCTAGTCCTGGGATGGCGCCCGAAAGTGCTAGTGCCCATGAGAGTTAAATGATCTGAATGTTTGGCATTACACTCGAGTGCTATCTATCTCGACTATCTAAATGACATAAAAAGTGCTATGTTCTCTCGTTGTCTATTGACAAAAGTGCTATACTATACTCGTTGTGCTATTACTATACTTTGTGCTATTATGCTATGGCCATCTTGCTATTTTGTGCTATACTCGACACTCTTGCTATATTTGAAAAGTTGTGCTATTTCGTTCATGTGCTATCTTGCTATCTTTTACTTGACTCTCTCGCTCTATCATTAGTTGCTCTGCCTTTAATGCATTAACTATTTAAAAGCCTGCTTGACTATTGAGATTTAAGTCCTACTGGTGTTATCGCTCACCCTACGTTATTTGTCATTGTGTTCTCAGGTGAAACCGAGGATGAACTATACACTCAAGAGGACGGGAACGATCAGGAGTGACGTCATGAGTACCCTAGTGTCCTAGCAATATGTTAGAGTCATAGTTAGTCTTTGCTTTTATTTCAATGTAAGTGGGCCCTATAGAATGGCTCTGATATTAGTGGTTGTAATTAAACATTTGGAAAGTTATAAATGAATGAATTTGCTTTAGTATTATTCATTGTGCAATAGTTTGATGTCTAGTACTCGCTCTATACCATTTACTTGCAACTGCCTCGCGTTTCAATATTCCGCGTCGGGGTGACAATAGCTCTTGTCAGCATCTTTTAGTAGAGTAAAGAACTAATCTGTCCTCCAGTAAATGTGATCTGTTTGATCATTTGAGTTCCATCAGTTTGCAATGTACTACTATGCATATCTTCTAAATGTCCATACATTGCCTCATGATCTTCATTGCATTTGTCCTTTCCTTGATTTTGAGTTATGTTCTGCGTAGAATTGTTCATTTTTCACCATGAAAGTACCAATATGTGTAATTTCGAGTAAACCCTTCACATATAAGATGATCAAAGATATCTTCATGGACATGAGAAGACAATTGTTACAACTGTTACAAGGACATAATATTTTCTCTCCAATGGTTGTCTTCTGAAATGCGTAGTCTAAAAACTTGTTAATTCCAACTTTGTACTCATCACTTGCCCTATTTCAACCAAGTGCCAAAAAGTGGTTAATGTTTGAGCTATTTAAATATAAAGCTACATAGCTTAATAGGAAATAATGTACCTTGGTCTATGAATCCAACTTTTATCAATAGCACCATCTGATAGGTTCTTCTCTACGTCTTATATATCAAACACTTACTGATTACAATGACTATAAATGTGAGAAAATATCATTTAATGAATGTAAGTTTTTTTGTTTGTCTTCATATTTTTATACAGATGAATTGAAACATAAAAAATAAACATGTGACAGTAATACTTTAAGGGATGATATAATGATACAATTAAAATAAGCATATCTATTTTATCAATATTTGGTACCTCCTCTGAAGCATGGATATCTTCATTCTCAACAGTCATATTTCTTGTTGAATTTTCCACATTTGGCCTCTGTAGTATTTCCTATTGTCCAGTATAAACATAAAATGTCATTGGATTACGTTAGAGAACTTCAAACACATGCTCAATAGATAACAATAGGACATAAGGATAACAATGTCAAAAGACAAATAATAGCTAAATAGATTATGAGATTTAGAGTAAGATACCAATGGAGTCGAAATCGACAGTGTTGGTTGGACTCGGGCAGATGTACTGGCCGATTGTAACCTCCTCTACTGACATGTTTATTTTGGACAAAAGTTCCATCTGATAGGTTCTTATCGGATTCCTATATATCAAATATTATTCAGTAAATTTTTTATACAAATGAATTGAAACCTAAAATATAATGTGGGACACATTATATTAAATAGGATATATAATGATATTACTAAAACAAACATATTTATTTATATCAATATATGTACCTTCTCTTGAACATGGATATCTTCATCTCATTCAACATACTTCTTGTTGTATTTCTCACATTTGATCTCTGTAACAATCCCTATAGTCCAATAAGAAGGATTCGTGCTCAATGTATCATGCATACATGATAAAAATGATAATTTTACCCATCTTTGAACAATAAAAAATAGTTTATGAGAATCAAAGTAAAATACCGATGAGTCGGATTGATGGTGCTGGTTGGACTCGGTAAGATGTGTCGATCGATTGTAACCTCCTCTGCCGGCATGCTTATTCTTAGAGCTGCCACCTACTTGAGTTTCATATGTGGATGACTTTGTCCTCTCCTCCACACTTAACTTGTCATTCTCGTATCAGGTGGCAAAGATGTAATTGGAACTTGGAAAGATATTGGTATAGCAGTTGCAACATCCTCAACATCAACTTCTTCATAGCATCCTCCATTGAGGGACAACAACCCTGCCCACACCACGCGCATCGTAGTCAAGTTTTTCTACATGTACATGAAAAGTGACGGGTGCATAGTTTAGAAAGTGGAAAACATGCTTGGACAAACTTAAGAACTGATTTTCTATGTTTTTTGAGACATAAGATCTCATACTATGTCTTTCTTATAAAACACATGAAATCTCTATAATTGTTTCATTTCATAACATTCTCGTTTATTTATTAGACAATAAATAATATAAAATGGGAGGTGTTGGCCTGCATGTTGTGCTAAAATTTAGGGAATCCATGCGCGGAAAGACATGTAATGCAATACGCAGTAAAGACAGTAAAATAAATCTCATCACTATTTAGGGAATACAATACACTGGGAACATGTAATGCATGGCCACTACCGTTTGTCCATCACCAACGTTGTCACGGCTGGTGTAGCTCCTTTTTTGACCAAAGACAGATGCACTTCTCTGTTTTCTATGAACCTACAAAATATATGAAACCACAAAATTAGGGAAGAAAGAGACGTACCTGTGCGCCGGCTGTTCTGTCACGTAAACCCAAGGGGCTGGCTGTTGATTGCGTAGGGGCGCTGGCCATTTGTCACGTAGAGGAGGCTTAGGAGAGCGCTGGAGGGGGTGACCCATCAAAAGGGGCTGGTGCTCACCTAGTGCCGAGGCCGTGCAGTAGGGACAGAGGAAGTGCACCAGAGGCGATGAAGTAGGAGACGATGTAGTGAAGGGTGCCTGGCCTACGCTGTCACCTACAGGAGGCATGCAGCAATGTAAGGCCTTGATTTTTTCATCTTTGGGTGATTTTCTTATTATGTATAAAGGTATACTTGATGTATAAATCTATTGTGCATAGTACTTACTTGTTTACATTGTATGAATAATATTATTATAATGTATGCATTGTAGATTATATTATTATATATATATTATATATTATATATATATATAGTATATATATGGTGTATATAAATTTTCTGCAGTTTTAAGTTCTGTGCAGACGACCTGTTGCATCAACATGGGTTGGACGTTCATGTTGAGTCAGCGGCCACATCGATGACGCCAACTCCACATTGGCGGCCAGTGATGTTGACGTCAGGTCCCAGATCTGTTACGATTTCAGATCTGGAAATGCCCCGAAATCTATGCCTCTGTTTAGGAAACCTTCCCCCACGGTAACCTAGACCCTAATGCGTTCCTAAAAGCCTCACCCTAAAAAGAGCAGAATAGGACTCAATTAAGTCCTTTTGACTCATTGTCAAAACCTAACATTTATGTGCGAACCCGATTGGAATCTCCTTGATCCGGCGATTGGAAGCTTCATCCGGCGATCTGCATCGACTGGAGAGGACTCTGAACATCGGGAACGACTTCCCCACGCCAGTGTGCAGTGAAGATCAACAGGGAACTCGGATAAAGAAGGATTTGAAGGCTCTTTGGCTCTGGCCGAGGAGAGCTTCTTCAACTCAAAACATCGATTGGGATTTTATCCAAGGCAAGTAACCCATTCACATCATCCCTACATGTGTCTAGTATGTCCCAGAAATTTTACGAAAATTTTCTCGTGTCCTGGAACCCCCATTCAAGTGATCGTTTGACGTTCAGTCTGTGTTCTGCACAGACAGGAACTTAACGGTAGGATCTCTTGCCGTTAAGATCTTAAGTTGGCGGCGATCTTTGTTGTTGTTAACCTGGTAAACGGCCACCCCTTGCCGTTTAGTTCTTCAGGCAGAAACAGTTGGTCTGTCTGCCCTTTAAACCTATTTTCTGGGATTTCTGTGCATGAGGATATATGGTAAATTTTGTATGTTATAAAGTATATATATATATACCTGGAGTATGTTATGAAATTTTGATGAATTTTTGTTTACTGCAATAATTACTGGAAAATTCTGAAATACTGTTGTAAGCATGTTAAATCACTGTTACATGATTTTGTGATAAAGCTTGATGTCATAAATTTTATATGGTAGTTAAATCATCACCAGAATGTACTGTTATATAATTTGATAATTTCTGATGGCTGTATAATTATTACACTTTTCTGAAACGAAAAAATAAGCATGCCTATTTAGTGTAGAAATTTTTATAAATAGTGTGAAAATAATTAAAATCCCAGAAATTAGCATATGTTTAGTACGGTCAGCATGCAGGTGTAGCATGAACTATAGATCTGAATTATAACAATTATGTAAATTGAGCTATTTTAACCTGAGATAATATCACTGTTTGAACATTATTAATAGTGGATATTCAGAAAATTATGAAATTTCGTATATGTGATATGTGTACAGTAAACGACCTGTGGTTAAATTTCACGTTCATTGGATAACAGTAGGTACTGATTACAATATTTCATCATGAAAAGGGTATGGATTAGTGTAATTAAAATGATTAATGTAATTACAACATGATAAGAATCAATTGGTAGTTTGACTGATTAGTTTATTAACAGTAGTACCATGATAGGGAACTGAACCATGTGCATGAATGTGAAAATGAGAATAACGGTTAAAATGGTGTGAAATGTGGTGTGTTTAAATGGAAAATGTAAATGTGCCATGGGTGACACTGCTACCTTAGAGGGCTGTGGAACTGTACTGTGGTAAAGTCCCCACAGGAAGGTTCATACTGTGTGATGTCCCACGGGCATTGGGATTAAATCCTGGAGGCGAACAAGTATCGTGTTAGGGTGGAGAGTGCTTCTCCCGTTCTGCGCAGTAACTAAGATTTATCACTGGAATGCCCAGGTGATAGATATGTGTTGTGATTAGTGTGTGTCCTTCTAATGGTGGTTTGGGCTATGTGTCACGGCATTTAAATAATGTGAAATTGTGTTTAAGGAATATGCATGTGAAAACTGTGAAATTGTGTAAATGATTATATGTTAATATGAACTCTTGTGATAGCATGTGAAATGATAACTTCTTAAATGAATATGTTATGTACATAGCAAAACAGCAAGCTTTTCATGTGTATAAATGTGTTATTCATGTGAATATGATTATAGAATCCATGCTAGAATTGTCTCTTCTTTATGTGTATAAACTCCATGTTTAAGATGACAAATGTTAACATGTGAATATATATAATGTAGTTAAATGAAACTTAGTTTAACATATTGATAAATGTGTAGAGAGCATGTGATAGGCTTTAAGTTATTGAACATTTTGTACTAAAAAATTTCCATGTGTAACATGGGTAGAAATCATGTTTAGGTTCTATTTGCATAAATAGCTAAATCCATGCTTATATGTGATTGGTGGTATGAGAATGTGAATGTTAGGTGATGCATGTAAGTTTAATGTGTTTAGAGTTACTTGTTGAGTTCTTTTGGACTCATTCTTGCTTCGGCGTACAGGTGCAGACGTTTCTACTTCTTCCGAGGAAGTCGTTAGGAGCGACTCGGAGCGGGAGTAGGAGACATTGTGGATTTAGCATTGTATTTTCATTTTCATAAGTATGTAATAAAGGACTCGGTGTAGTCTTATGTGGACAATGTACTTAATTCATTTGTTTTAGTTATGAAATGTCTAGTTTCTTTTCCTCTTTATGGACTGTGGATAAAATGTGGATGATGGAATAAGATATCTCATTTAGTTCTTTCTTTTCCGCTGTCATGTGATATTATATTTGTGTATATTTCAGCCTATCGTACTAGTGTTGGGTAAATGTCCCACTGTGGCGATGCTTTCTATATCGACGTGGGTTGGTAGAACCGTACCGATATAAAGAGGGTCGTTACAGAGATTGGTATCAGAGCATCAGGTTGAAATTGTACATAAATATGCACATACCATCATCTTCATTGTATGCTAAGTCTGTGTAGATTGTCCACATAGATAAGTAAATAGTTAGAAATTAGATAGTCTAGTTCTAAATTGTGATTAAATCATTTTGCAGGATATGGCTTCGGTGGTAGGGTGGTGTTCCTGCTCGTGATGGCGAGCAGAGGAGAGATGAGCCTCGGCGTGAGGATCAGGGTGAGCAGCAGGCCCCAGCACCCCAGGGTCCTGTGCTTCCCCACCGCCACCAGTAGACTATGGAGTGTTCATGCAGGGTTTAGTGCAGGCCATGCAGACGCAGGCCCACACTCAGGCTGCACTCCAGGCTCAGCTGGAGGCTCAGGTTAGAATAATAAGATAAAGTAGTCTTTTTATTAAATGCATGTTTGTTAGTTGTATGTGTTGCTTATGATGCTTGTTGTAGCAGGCTCAGGTGCCAGCTCCCCAGGCTGACCATGGTGGACCCTCCATCATGGAAAGTTCAAGAGGATGTCGCCACCCTCTTTTAAGGGGAGAGCGATCCGTTACTTGCTGAGAGCTGGATGAGGGAGATCGAGAAGATCTTCTGGCTATTAGGTGCACTGAGGATGACAAGGTCACTTTAGCCACCTATATGCTACAGGTATGTGTAATTTAATTCGGTGGTTATTTCTTTAAGTATAGATTATGTTGGTTAGTCCTATGGATGGTTTTGGCAGGAGCGAGCCGACGTGTGGTGGTCCTCGTTGTTACGTACTCGGTTCGAGGATGGTGCTGTGGAGTGGTTGGGATGAGTTCGTGAGGCTATTCCGAGCCAAGTTTGTTCCGGAGCACATCCAGGACAAGATGGAGCAGGAGTTCCTCTCTTTGACTCAGGGCTCCATGACCGTGCTGGAATATGAGGCCAGTTTTGCGAGCTATCGAAGTATGCCCCTCATATTGTAGCTGATGAGCGCAGGAAGGCGAAGAATTCGTGATGGGTCTGAGACCATCGCTGAGGACGAGGTTGGTGGCTTTCGACCATCGTACCCTCGAGCAGGCGCTCAGCGCGGCGTGTCGGCAGGAGGGAGAGATGGAGCAGTACCTGGAGGAGAAGAAGGCTTCTCAGAAGAGGCCCGCGGCTCCTTTTCAGAGGCAGGAGAGGAAGAAGGTGACTTTTCAGTCACCGCAGCGTCCTGTGGCATCGGGCAGTGGTCAGGTACCTTCTCAACGTTCCCCTAATGGTAAGAAGGAGTGTCCTCATTGCGGGAGGGCACATGGTGGTACGGAATGTTGGAAGTTGGCGGGGAAGTGCTTGAAGTGCGGGAGCAGTGAGCATAGGATCAAGGATTGTCCGAGGCTTCAGCAGGAGATCCATGGACCAGCCCCAGCAGCAGCGCCAGCGACAGGATGACCAGGGAGACCTCGATCCCCAGCTCGAGTGTTTTTGCGTTAGCTCGTGAGGATCTGAGCAGGTGGATCGTGTCACCGAAGGTATGGTTTTGTTCTTAGGTGTGCATGCTCGGTTTTGTTCGATACGGGTGCTACTCACTCGTTCATTTCCGAGCATTTTGCTAGGCAGTTAGCCTTAGAGTATGAGGATTTAGAAGTCCCTTTGTCTGTGCACACACCCGCAGGTACGGTATCGACTAGAAGTATATTCCGTCTTTACCGGTGTGCATTGAGGATAGAGTCCTAGAAGGGTGCTTCTTCTTGCTTAAGATGAAGGACTATGATGCCATTCTTGGTCTGGATTGCTAGAGGAGCACTATGCGTTAGTAGATTGTCGTGGAACAAGATCGTTTTCCGCATTCCTGGTGAAGATGAATTTTCCATCCTTTGCCAAGAAACTTAGCAGAAAGTTTGTCATCTCTGCCATGAGGGCGATGAGAATGGTGAACAAGGGTTGTGACGCTTTTCTTGCCAGCGTGGTATTAGTACCCAAGGCTGATGAGTCACTTACTCTTGCAGAGATTGATGTAGTGCAGGAATTTCCAGATGTCTTTCCTGATGATTTATCTGGATTGCCACCGGAAGAAAGATAGAGTTCACTTTAGAGTTGCTTCCAAGCACCTCTCCTATCTCGAAGGCACCTTATCAGATGGCCCCTGCGGAATTAGCAGAGCTAAGAAAGCAGTTGCAGATTTGTTAGATAAGGGATTTATTTGTCCTAGCATTTCCCCTTGGGGCGCACCTGTCTTATTCGTGAAGAAGAAGGATGGATCACTTAGGTTATGCATTGATTATCGAAAGCTAAACCAAGTGACGGTGAAGAACATGTATCCCTTACCTCGGATTGATGATCTGTTTGACCAGCTGCAAGATGCATCGTCTTTCTAAGATTGATTTGCGGTCTGGTTATTATCAGTGAGGATTAGGAGTGAGGATGTGTCCAAGACGGCTTTTAGAACCCGTTTGGACATTATGAGTTTTGGTCCTTCCTTTTGGTCTGACCAACGCCCCTGCAGCATTCATGGATCTCATAAACAGGGTGTTTAGACCATATTTAGATAGTTTTGTGGTAGTTTTCATTGATACGTGTCGGTCTACTCTCCGGATGAGACCACACATCGTCAGCATTTGAGGGTAGTGTTAGAGGTTCTCGTGAGCACAAGCTGTATGCAAAATTCAGCAAGTGCGATTTTTGGTTGCGCGAGGTTCATTTCCTTGGGCATGTGATCTCCGGTGCTGGTGTAGCTGGATCCAGCAAAAGTCCAGGCTGTTATAGATTGGGAGATTCCCAAGACTCCTTCGGAGATTTGGAGTTTTCTTGGTTTGGCTGGTTATTATCGCGATTCATTGAGGGATTTTCATCCATCGCCGCCCCATTGACTCAGCTAACCAGGACGGGAGTAAATTTGTCTGGTCCGAGGAGTGTGAGAGTAGTTTTCAGCTGTTGAAGATTAAGCTCACTTCGGCTCCTGTGTTAGTTTTACCGAGTGGTGTAGAGGGTTTGCTATCTACACGGATGCATCTCGGATTGGCCTTGGCTGTGTATTGATGCAGCAAGGAAGGTAGTAGAGTATGCTTCTCGTCAATTGAAGGAGCATGAGCAAAATTATCCGACTCATGATCTTGAACTTGCGGCAGTGGTTCATGCACTGAAGATCTGGAGACAATATCTTTATGGTGTCAGATTTGAGGTGTTCACTGACCACAAGAGCCTAAAGTATCTTTTCTATCAAAAGAATTAAACCTTAGGCAGAGAAGATGAATTGAGTTCTTGAAGGACTACGACTTCGACCTCCAGTATCATCCTTGATAGGCGATGTCATAGCGGATGCTCTTATTAGGAAGGAAGAGGTCGTCTCTCCAGCAGGATTGAAGATGTTAGAGGATGCGGCATGTGCAATAACTCAGTTAGAGCCATCGTTGTGCCAGGATTTTTTAGCTCAGTTGTCCATTAGGTCATCGGTGTTGGATGAGGTGATCGAGCAACAGAAAGCCGACCCTAAACTCCAAGTGTTAGTGGGTAAGGCGAGCATTGCTCGTGATGAAGATGGTGTGATTAGATTCCATCACCGTGTTTGTGTTCTTGACATCGTGGATGTCCGTGAGCATGTATTAGCAGAAGCTCATAGGTCTAGATTCTCTATTCATCTGGGTACACTAAAATGTACCAGGATTTGAAGAGATATTTTTGGTGGCTGGCATGAAGAAAGATGTAGCAGAATTTGTGTCTAGATGTCTAGTTGCCAGCAAGTGAAGGCCGAGTGGCAGCGACCATCTGGTCTTATGCAGAAGATGAGATCCCAGTATGGAAGTGGGAAGCTGTACTATGGATTTTGTTACTGGTTTGCCTCTATCCAGATGGGGTAACGACTCGATTTGGGTAGTGGTAGATAGATTCTCGAAGACTGCGCATTTCTTGCCTATGAAGAAGAACGTCAGTAGAGAGTTTAGCTATATTGTATGTTAGTAGTATTATTAGATTGCATGGTTCCCGAAGTCGATCATTTCGAATCGAGATCCACGATTTACTTCGAGGCTGTGGAAGGGTCTTCAATGCCATTAGGTTTGGAGCTAAAGCTCAGTTCAGCATTTCATCCCCAGACAGATGGACAGTCCGAGAGGACTATCCAGACGCTCGAGGATATGTTGAGGGCGTGTGTTTGGATTGGAAGGATGATTGGGAGCACCATTTACCTTTAGTGGAGTTCGCATATAACAACAGTTTTCATGCGAGTATTGGTATGGCTCCATTTGAGGCGTTGTATGGTAGGCCCTATAGATCTCCTTTGTGTTGGGAGGAGACTGGTGATTCAATTGATTGGTCCGGAGTTGGTTCAGGAGACTTCGGATAAGGTCCAAATGATTAGGAAGAGGCTTGTTGCGGCGCAGGATAGGCAGAAGAGTTATGCCGACAACAAGAGGAAGGATTTGGAGTCGAGGTAGGTGAGCATGTCTTTTTAAAGATTTCGCCTACTCGTGGCGTAGTTAGATTTGGCAAGCATGGTAGGTTAAGTCCTAGATTCATTGCCCGTATGAGATTCTCAGACGATTGGCACTGTGGCATATGAGCTAGCTTTACCCCCAGCGTTAGCTAGTGTTCATCCTGTTTTCCACGTATCTATGCTCAGGAGATATGTTAGAGATCCATCTCATATTATTAGTCACGAGCCAGTAGAGATCCAGTCAGATCTTTCTTATGTGGAGCAACCCGTAGCTATTCTTGACCAGAAGGTTCAACATCTTCGGAACAAGAGCATTGCGTCGGTGAAAGTTTTATGGCGCAACGTCTTGCGAGAGGAGGCTACTTGGGAGCTTGAGGATGCAATGAAAAGAAATATCCTCAATTGGTTTGAGCAGCATCGATCTAACTTCGGGGACGAAGTTTCTTTAAGGGGAGAGGGTGTAAGGCCCTTGATTTTTCACTTGGGTGATTTCTTATGTATGTATAAAGGTATACCATTGATGTATAAATTCTATTGTGCATAGTACTTACTTGTTTACATTGTATGATAAGTATTATTATAATGTAGCATTGTAGATTATATATATATATATATATATATATATATATATAATATATATATATCATGTGTGGTGTATATAAAATTTCTGCAGTTTTAAGTTCTATGCAGACGACCTGTTGGCGTCAACATGGGTTGACGTTCCTGTGAGTCAGCGGCCATATCGATGGACGCCAACTCCACATTGGCGGCCAGTGATGTTGACGTCAAGGTCCCAGATCTATTACGATTTCAGATCCTGAACACCCCCGAAATCTTTGCCTCTTGTTTAGGAAACCATCCCCAACGGTAACCTAGACCTACGCGTTCCTAAAAGCCTCCACCCCTATAAAAGAGGCGGATTAGGACTCAGTTAAGTCCTTTTGACTCTTTGTCAAAAACCTAACACTTTATGTGCGAACCCCGATTTTGGAATCTCTTGATCCGACGATTGGAAGCTTCAACCGGCGATTTGCATCGACTGGAGAGGACTCTGAACTTTCAGGAACGACTTCCCCATGCTAGTGTGCAGTGAGATCAACAGGGAACCCGGATAAAGAAGGATTTGAAGGCTCTTTGGCTCTGGCTGAGGAGAGCTTCTTCAACTTAAAACATCGATTGGGGATTTTATCCAAGGCAAGTAACCCATTCACTCATCCCTACATGTGTCTAGTATGTCCCAGAAATTTTACGGAAATTTCTCGTGTCTGGAACTCCCATTCAAGTGATCGTTTGGCGTTTAGTCTGTGTTCTGCACAGATAGGAACTTAACGGCAGGATCTCTTGCCGTTAAGATCTTAAGTTGGCGGCGATCTTTGTTGCCGTTAACCTAATAAAGGCCACCCCTTGCCGTTTAGTTCTCAGGCAGAAACATTTGGTCTGTCTGCCCTTTATAACCTATTTTCCGAGATTTCTGTGCATGAGGATATATGGTAAATTTTGTATGTTATAAAGTATATATATATATATATATATATCATGGAGTATGTTATGAAATTTTGATGAATTTTTGTTTACTGTAATAATACTGGAAAATTCTGAAATATTGTTGTAAGCATGTTAAATCACTGTTACATGATTTGTGATAAAGCTTGATGTCATAAATTTTCTATGGTAGTTAAATCCTCACCAAATGTACTGTTATAATTTGATGAATTTCTGATGCTGTATAAATATTACACATTTCTGAAACGAAAACAGAAGCATGCCTATTTAGTGTAGAAATTTTTATAAATAGTGTGAAAATAATTAAAATCCCAGAAATTATCATATGTTTAGTACGGTCAGTATGCAGTGTAGCATGAACTATAGATCTGAATTATAACAATTATGTAAATTGAGCTATTTAACCTGAGATAATATCACGTTTGAACATTATTAAATAGTGTATAATTCAGAAAATTATGAAATTTCGTATAAGTGATATGTGTACAGTAACGACCTGTGGTTAAAGTTTCACATTCATTGTATAACAGTAGGTACTTATTACAATATTTTCATCATAAAAAGGGTATGGATTAGCGTATTAAAAATGATTAATGTAATTACAGCATGATAAGAATCAATTGGTAGTTGTGACTGATTTAGTTATATTAACAGTATTACCATGATAGGGAACCTGAACATGTGCATGAATGTGAAAATGAGATAACGAGTTAAAATGGTGTGAATTGTGCGTGTGTTTAAATGGAAAATGTGTAAATGTGCCGATGGGGGACACTGCTACCTAAGAGGGCTGTGGAACTGTACTGTGGTAAAGTCCCCACAGGAAGGTTCATACTGTGTGATGTCCCACGGGCATTGGGATTAAATCCTGGAGGCGAACAAGTATCGCTGGTTAGGGTGGAGAGTGCTTCTTCCGGTTCTGCGCAGTAACTAAGATTTATCACTGGAATGCCCAGGTGATAGATATGTTTGTGATTAGTGTGTGTCCTTCTAATGGTGGTTTGGCTATGGTCATGGCATTTAAATAATGTGAAATTGTGTTTAAGTGAATATGCATGTGAAATTGTGAAATTGTGTAAATGATTACATGTTATGTGAACTCTTGATAGCATGCGAAATGATAACTTCTTAATGAATATGTACGTACATAGCAAAACAGCAAGCTTTTCATGTGTATAAATGTGTTATTCATGTGAATATGATATAGAATCCATGCTAGAATTATCTTTTCTTTATGTGTATAAACTCCATGTTTAAGATGACAATGTTAACATGTGAATATATATATAAACGTAATTAAATGAACTTAGTTAACATATTGATGAATGTGTAGAGAGCATGTGATAGGCTTTAAGTTATTGAACATTTTGTACAAAAAAATTTCCATGTGTAACATGAGTAGAAATCATGTTTAGGTTCTATTGCATAATAGCTAAATCCATGCTTATATGTGATTGTGTGGTGTGAGAATGTGAATGTTAGGTGATGCATGTAGTTTAATGTGTTTAGAGTTACTTGTTGAGTTCTTTTGGACTCATTCTTGCTTCGGCGTACAGGAGCAGACGTTTCTACTTCTTCCGAGGAAGTCGTTAGGAGCGACTCAGGCGGGAGTAGGAGATTATGGATTTAGCATTGTATTTTCATTTTCATAAGTATGTAATAAAGGACTCGGTGTAGTCTTATGTGGACAATGTACTTAATTCATTTGTTTTAGTTATGAAATGTCTAGTTTCTTTCCCTCGTTATGGACTGTGGATAAATGTGGATGATGGAATAAGATATCTCATTTAGTTCTTTCTTTTCCGCTGTCATGTGATATTATATTTGTGTATATTTCAGCCTATCGTACTAGTGTTTGGTAAATGTCCATGTGTCGATGCTTTCTATATCGACGTGGGTTGGTAGAACCGTACCGTATAAAGAGGTCGCCACACAGCAGATCGTGCTTGTCGTCCCGTCGCGTAGGACATGGGCGCTCAGACCGGCGACGGAGGATTGCAGGAGGCGAGCAGTGGACGGACGACATGCAGGAGGCGATCACCACCGACGACAAGAGGCGTATGTGTGGAGAGCACTGGCGACTAGGCCACCTATTAGGAGCCCACTTGATGTGGGCGCTCAGCCAGCCGGCTACAGAGTATTGCCGGAGGTGCGGCTGCCTCGCCCTCAGCCGGCCGGCGATGAATGCATGCTACACGGTGGTGCTGTTGTCGCCTCGCGGGGGTGTAGGGCATGTGCGCGAAGGAGGAAATGGCGATAATCGAGATGATAGAAAAGAGGGAGGTGGGCGCTTAGGCCGATCAGTGATAGACGACTGTAGGAGGCGGCGTAGTGGAGGCGTGCACTGGACGGACGACATGCAGGCGTGTAGCCCCCTTGATTTTAAAATCCAAATAAAATAAAGTTTTTATGTAAATAAATGAGATAAATCGATTTAATTGGAATAAAGGGTAAATAAATGGAAACAAGGGAATTAAAGTAATACCCATAAGCTAAATTATAATGGGTTACACTAATGAACCAAACCTAATAGTTTGGGCCCAATTAGTGATAGCCCATCTTGGGAGGAGATGTATTAAGTGAATTTCGTATCTAATTAATTAGAAAATAGTAAAGGCTAAGATAAACACTCAATAAGTCATGTTTATCTCAAATAAGAGTCCCTACCCATCTTAACCCCATTGGCCATGAAATTAGGCCTCTCCCTTACCCAATTAGATAGATAATAGCAAGAAAAAAATAGGTGATAATTATGGAAATTCGTAATTAAATGAGGAGGAAAGAGTTTTAGGTGATTTAGTACTCTACAAGCCATCAAAACACCCCCATTCGACCCTAGCACCCCACAATTCGTTGCTGGAAGGTCTGGAGACGAGGAGGAGGCGATCTAGAGAAGAATTGGAGGAGAAGGGGCTAGAGCTTGGCTTTCTTCTTCATATTTTCGTCATCCAAACTAGGGTTTTCTTACTCTATGAAAAAAGTAGGCAATCTCTCAAGCTAAAATCGTGAAAAAACTACCCTAGGTAGACTTCATGATCCTCTTCAAAGCCCTCTCATCTGGTTGCATTTCGCTCATCCATTTCGATGAATTTAATTCGTGAAGCCCGCTGTTACCATGAACAAAATCTCATGTTTTCTCTAATTCCCCACATGTACTTGCTCTCATGCATCATAAAATTCTCATATATATACATCCTATTAGCTTCAAACGGCCCTCATCTTGCTCTATTTCGATCTCCCATTAGGGAGAATTGAATCTTTGAATCTCTGTCTAAACCATGCACCTGACCCTTCATGTTTTCTTGTGAACTCTGTGCATACTTGATCCCACACATGAGAAAAATTCTCATAATACTACATCTTGTTAGGTTTCAAACTCCCCTAGTTTCAGAAGTTTTATCATGTATTCATCTCTAATTAATTCATTGAACCTGACTGCGCCTTTTTAGGTCATCGGAATGTAACCTATTCAAAGCATGCCTAAATCTTGTCTAATTCAAATTAATCATGCATGCTGATAGATCTATGTGTCTACTTTCATTTGAAACTGGATGCATGATTTTGGGTCATTATACGATTATATTAATTTAGAAGAAACCCTGTGTCAAATCTGATAAACCCTGGAAAAAGGGAAAAAAATGCCGGACCGTCTTGATATCGCGACGGCGCGATCCGCCGCGATACCAGTCAGGTCGCGCCCTGCAGGCGCGTCGCGTCTAGAACGCGGCAGCTAAGGCGCCACGGTTTCCTTTCCGGTCCGAGCCAAGCCGGCCGGTCTGCGGATCGCGCGCGAGCCACCCGTCGCGACTTGAATCGCGACGGGTAGGTTCGCCGCGATTTGGAGACTTCGGCCAGAACATGAAATTGCTCTCATGCCCTTGTCAATTAAGCTATATGACTCAAGTTTAACCCTAATCATGCACTGTTTGAACAGTAACAATTTGATTATTTATATTTGTAATTATCGCATGAAATATATATTAAAAGTCAATTGCACGACCTATCATATTCTCAAGATTTCTTTACACTTGCACACACATAACATTATTAATTACCATTTGACCTTATTAAATTACGCAATAATGTATTCGGTAATTTAGTGAAATAAATTACTAAATTTCCTATTTTATTAAATAAATTGTTTCCGTTTTTACTCACGCATTTTATCTACCGTTACCATTTTCCCTCGGCCTTCGAGCACTCGAGGCACGACAGACCTATTCTACACACTTTCTCTTGACTTGGACCACCTCTTCATCGAGAATACTCTCGACTGGGCCAGGGACTCCTTGTCAAGACCTCCGTAAGTCTCCTTGGCTTTGGCGCACGTCCTTAGTCAACGAGCTGGTTGTACCCCAAACCCGTTACACATTAGGGATCAGTACGATCCATGCCTTAGTGTTTTCCTTCTCTCTCGAGTTCACTCCGACCACCTGGCGTGTACACGACACGACTAAGGGGGCGGTTGTGACTTCTACCAGACTGCCGGTACCCGACCTGGTGCTGTGCAACCGTTACTATCGGTGTTTCTCGTGTTTACGGAATGTCCCTATCTCATCTACTATCTCGATACTCTCATCTGTTCACGTTCTCTCTACACTCTCGTCTAGTTCATCTGCTACTCTCATCTATCTTGGTACTCTCTTGGCCATTTTGTGATTGTCTAAGATAAAAACATGACTATGCTAGGCAACATGATAAGGGCCCGATCTGGTCCTTGGGAGGAGCACCTGAAAGGCTATAACTCGCGAGGGTCTAATGATCAGGGTGATTGGCATACACCTAACGCATGACACGTAAGATTGATCTAAGACAATTCACAAACATTCCTGTACATGATACTTGACTTGTGGTTGATAAGATGATCGACCAAACGTATGTTACTTGATTTACTTGCTATCATGACTTGTGCACTGCTGTGCAATTTACTTGTTAACTTGAAATATGGCCAAATCTTTTGTTGTACTTGTTACATATGAAGGTATTCTTGTCTTGTGATCTTATACTGACACGACTATACCTGATCGTTCTCGTACTTGCTCGTCCTGTTAGTTACCCTGCTTGATAAAGGTTAAACACTTAAAGCCTGCTTGTTTACACGAGATATTAAGTCCTACTGGGCGTTATCGCTCATCCTGCGTTTTTATTTAATGTGTTTCAGGCGAGTATGTCGATGACCACACTCACGAGGACGGGACTGAGGATGATGCTCAGGAGTGACCCATTTTCCGCAACCAAGGCTTTCTAGTAGTAGTCAGTTAGTATAGTGATGAGTTAGTGAGTCAGATAGTATGTATGTAATAGTTTGATTTTGAATAAAGTACTGGGCCCTAGTTTGGCTCTGATATGCTGATGTAATAGTTAGTTCTTGAAGTTTGATGAATTATTAGTGAATGTAATGATGACTGGGGATTATTAATGAAATTGGAGTTTATTTGGTATTATTCCATTGTGCAATGGTTTGTATTTTTTCTCGCTCTGTACTATTTAATAACTGTAATCCCGCTCCGATATTCCGCGTCGGGCGTTACAATTTTGTGGTATCAGAGCCTAGGTTATTCTTAAGTATAGGATGATCTAGGTTTGACCTGCCTTGACTTAGAGTCTAAATCCATCCTATGTGAAGGGGTAGAACCTGGGTAAAAAGATAAAATAATCACACATGCACAACTTAGTGCAAACTCAATAACTTACATTTAAAATCTCTTTTGAAGGAACTTAAACTTCAACAATGGCAGCGGAGCGTGCACAACTCTGTGACATGCAACAAACAATTTAGCAACTTACCAGGCTTTACTTCAAGCTATTGGGGCAAATAATAACAATAACAACCGAGGAGCCGGCAAACTTGCACTAGAATTTCCGCAATCTGAATACACATCGTTCAGAAGGCCACTGATCCCGATAAGGCAGAAAATTGGCTTAAGGAGACAGAGCGTATTTTCCACGTCATGCAGTGCGCGGATGGGGACAAACTTTTACTGGCAACATTTCAACTTGAACGGGACGCCGTGCGTGGTGGGAGTCCGTTGAGGCAACAAGAGGCCGCACAATTCACTGGGAGGAGTTCAAGGAGCATTTCAACTCCAAATATTTTCAGAAAGAGTCTAGAGAGGAAAGCCGCAGAGTTCACGCATTGAAGCAGAGGCACCTTTACTGTCGTAGAATATGAAGCACAGTTTTCTCGATTGGCACGATATGCCAATCACCTGGTCAGCACCGAAAAGATGAAGGCAAGGCGTTTCCTCAATGGGCTTAAGCCTTCTTATATTACTCAACTTGCACCCGGACATTCAGACATATGCTGAAATGGTCAAGAAGGCCAGTTACTAGAAGATGCGACCGATCTGACTGATCGCATCAAGGGGAGACTAGTCAAGAAGGAACCAGCATCCGGTCCTCCAGCAAGCCCACAAATGGCAAGAAGCGGCCATCAACATCACTGGAGGGCCAAGCCAGGGAAAGAAAGCCCAAGATACCTACTCCTCCAAACACCAACAAGACCAACGGAGCATTGTGACAAGCCTGGTCACACTGCCACTGAGTGGTGGAGAAAAGTAGGCGCATGCCTGCGTTGCGGAAATCGCAATCACCGCATTTCGAGTGCCCCGTGCTGAAGGAGCAAGAGAAGGAGAAGCGTCCTATGGGACAGAAGAAACCAGGCAGACTGCAGGCCTTGCAAGAGGTTGAGACCACCGAGGAAGGTGGAGTTGTCGAAGGTACTTTACCAGTCTTTCTCAATCAGCATTTGTTTTGTTCGATACTGGTGCTACCATCATTTTATATCACAAGCATTTGCTGACACATTAAAGGAGAAACCTGCATCTATAGTTTTACACTACCTGTCACAACACCACTAGGGAGAAGGCCCAACTGAATAAGTATTTTCCTTTAGCTGATGTGAAGATTGGTGAACTCAATCTTAGAGCCGATCTAATCTGTATGCCCATGGAGGGCTACGACGTTATTCTGGGAGCCGACTGGCTATCCACGTATGGAGCTATCATGGATTGTCAAAGAGGGAAGATTTCCTTCAGTGAATTCCCTAAGTTAACCTTTACGGGACGTAGACACAAGAGGCACTTGTCTCTCGTCTCTGCTATTAAAGCACATAATATGATAAGGAAAGGGAGTATGGCGTTTCTTGCCGCCATCGTAGTTGAAAAGAAAGCAGTTAAGATATCAGACATCCACATAGTGCAAGAATACCCTGATGTGTTTCCCGACGAGCTGCCAGGCATACCACCTAAAAGAGATGTCAATTTCTCAATTGACCTCATACCTGGAGCTGCACCAGTTTCACGCCAACCCTACAGGATGTCCCCGCTGAATTGAAGAATTGAAGGAGCAGTTGATGGAACTACTAGAGAAGGGTTTTATAAGGCCAAGCACTTCTCCTTGGGGAGCACCGTGTTGTTTGTCAAGAAGAAGGACGGATCTATGAGATTATGCATTGACTACAGGCAGTTGAACAATCTCACTATCAAGAACAAGTACCCTTTGCCTCATGTTGATGAATTATTTGATCAGATATCAGGAGCTAATATTTCTCTAAGATTGACCTTAGGTCGGGATATCATCAGATAAGAATTAAAGATGTAGACATTTACAAGACAGCTTTCAGGAGCAGGTACAGTCATTATGAATTTGTAGTCATTCCTTTTGGACTAACCAATGCTCCTGCAACTTTTATGCAATTAATGAACAGCATCTATCGACCATACCTTGACAAGTTCGTCGTGGTTTTCATTGATGATATTCTCATATACTCCAAGACCAAAGAAGAGCATGAGGAGCATCTGAGGATCGCTCTGCAGATCTTGCGGGACAACCAACTCTACACCAAATTGAGCAAGTGTGAATTCTGGCTCGAGGAGGTGTCATTTTTGGGACATGTTATTTCCAAGGATGGTATCGCTGTTGATCCTTCCAAGGTAGAAGCTGTACTCAACTGGGAAATGCCGACTAATGTTACAGAGATAAGAAGCTTTCTTGGACTAGCTGGATACTACAGACGGTTCATAAAAGACTTCTCCAAGATAGCTGTACCTCTTACGCGTCTTACGCGGAAGGAGAACCCATATGTCTGGAGCAAGGAGTGCGAGAACAGCTTTCAGACACTCAAGCAATTGTTGACATCTGCACCTGTCCTCGCATTACCAGTCGAGGGCGCAGGATTCTCAGTCTACACTGATGCATCTGGAATCGATCTAGGCTGAGTATTAATGCAGAATGAGAAGGTGATAGCCTATTCTTCAAGGCAGTTGAAGCAACATGAGGTTAACTACCCTGTCCATGACTTAGAACTGGCTGTTGTGGTATTTGCACTTAAAATCTGGAGGCATTACCTATATGGAGAGCATTCATTGTCTACTCCGACCACAAGAGTTTGAAGTATTTATTATCTCAGAAGGAGCTTAACAAGAGACAACGAAGATGACTGGAGTTTTAAAGGATTTCGATTTCAACATTCAATATCACCCAGGTAAAGGTAATGCAGTAGCTGATGCACTTAGCAGAAAGCTAGTAGCTTCATTATCATGTTTAGTATGGGCGAGATGCAATTGTTAGACCGTTCGCAGTCTAGATCTGAACATTGAGAAGAGAAGTGATAAGATGATAGTGCAATTTAAGAGCTCAAACCGATATATTTGTCGAGATCAAAGAGGAACAAGCAAATGATCCATTCCTAGTCCGAGTCAGGAGACCATAGTTGACAAGCCAGATTTCTCCATCGTGAGGATGGAAGGATATGATTCCAAGCCAGGACTTGTGTGCCTGACAAAGAGGAGCTGAAAAGGAAGCTAATGGATGAGCCACAAGACAAGTACACAATTCACCCAGGCGCAACCAAGATGTACCAAGACATGAAAAGGTCATTTTTGTGGGGTGAGTGTGAATACAAGTCATTTCCCCTCATATTTTGATGATGACAAGGTGTGATTTTAATGCAAAATAATTGGAACATGTAGATACATCACACATGAAATAACCATATTCAAAAAGCATGTTTTCAAACACATTTATCATTTATTCATGATAATACATTTGACTAATGATTATGTGTTATTTCTCAGGGACAAACATTATTGCAAGGGTGGTGTCGACAAACCCTCACACTGGTGTCGACACAGTGCTCCAAGCCCTAAGGAAAAGGATGAAGAAAAGGTCAACTAGTGTCGACAGTAGACCAGGGCAGGTCGACACTAGTGACAGGTCCCAGAGAAAACAGTCAACAGACTGCTACAGCAGGTCGACACTAGATGGACAGGTGGACACTAGAGAGCCTTCCCAGAAGGCCTGTTCTTCAGCTGGCTACAGCAGGTCGACACTACTCCATCTCAGGTCGACATTAGATGGCTCTCCCAGGGAACTGTTTTGCCCAGTCTGGGACAGTGTGTCGAACCCCTATGGGCAGGTCGACACACTCCGGAAACTTTGTGACTTAAGGTTGTCCTAGACATGTGGCACCCTAGGGAATTGAGGGATCGGCCTTGGATCTTGTGCCCGCGTACCCCAGGGCATCTTGGACTATTTAGGGTATAAATACCCTCCTATTGCCCATCCATCATATGAGAACCCTTCAGAGCCTCCAGAAACCGTTTTGGCGACAAGAAGAGTTCACCTCCCTGCTCCTGCTCTCCTGGTGATTCCACAGCCAATTCTCATCTGTCCAAGCATGAGAAGTGGAGTTTGATCATTGAAGATGCAAATGGATCACTTCAAGGAAGTAGATCAAGTGAAATCAATCGATTGAGAAGACCTCAAGGAAGATCCCAAACATCAGAGTGCAGAGTATCGCCAGGGATTTCAAGAACTCAAGTCTCTTCCCAATTGATCTTCTACAAGGGAGTATATTGAAGAGCAAGGATTTCTTTATACAATTCTTCATGTACCTTTGTTCTTCTGAGTCATTGTGAGATTGGCAAGAGTTGCTGCATAAGTCTCATGAATGAACTCTTGTTAGACTAGATCTATG
>JACBKR010003236.1:0-29697 GCA_014218235.1 Colocasia esculenta
AGCTTCATCCATTAACCTTCTCTTCAATTCTTCATTGTCGGGGATGCATGTCCTCCCTTGGAACACAAGCCTTCCATCCTCGGTCATAGCAAAGTCAGGTCTTTCGGCTAAGGTTTCCTTGATACAAACCAAGAATGGATCACTATCTTATTGGGCTTTAATCTCTTCCAGCATGTCGGATTGAATCATGATATTGGCAATCAAGACTCGATCATCCCTATGTTCTATATTCAAGTCTAATGTTGCGAATTATTCCAGTAGTTGCATCTCGCCAAGGACTAGACTCGAAACCGATGCCATCGGCTTTCTACTAAGAGCATCTACCACGACGTTTCCGTTGCTTGGATGGTATTGGATGTTGAAGTCAAAATACTTTAGGTATTCTAACCATCTTCTCTGTCTCATGTTGAGTTCCTTCTGGGAGAATAAATACTTCAAGTTCTTGTGATCTGAGTAGACAGTGAATTGCTCTCCATACAAATAATGTCTCCAGATTTTTAAGGCGAAGACCACGGCAGCCAACTCTAAATCATGCACAAGGTAGTTGACTTCATGTGTCTTCAGTTGTCGTGAAGAATAGGCAATGACCTTCTCCTTTTGCATCAATACACACCCTAGCCCAATTCCTGAGGCATCAGTGTAGACAGAGAAACCTTCTCCCTCTACTGGAAGAGCGAGAATAGGTGCTGAGGTAAGATAGTCTTTTAGAGTCTGAAAACTCTTCTCACACTCTTTACTCCAGGAGTAGGGATTCTCCTTTTGTGTCAGACGCGTGAGAGGAACGACGATCTTTGAGAAGTCCTTTATGAACCGCCTGTAGTAGCCAGCTAGTCCTAAGAAGCTTCTGAATTCTGTGACGTTGGTTGGTCTCTCCCAATTGAGTACAACTTTGACCTTGGAGGGATCAACAGAGATGCCGTCCTTTGAGATGACATGGCCCAAGAAGGACACTTCTTCGAGCCAGAATTCGCACTTGCTCAGCTTTGCGTACAGTTTGTTGTCTCGCAAGACTTGCAGTGCTACCTTCAGATGTTCTTCGTATTCTTCTTTGATCTTTGAATATATAAGGATATCGTCGATGAAGACGACCACGAACTTGTCAAGGTATGGTCGATATATGATGTTCATGAGTTGCATAAAGGCTGCAGGAGCATTGGTTAGACCAAAAGGCATAACGACGAATTCATAGTGTCCATACCTGCTCCTGAAAGCCGTTTTGAAGATATCGTCATCCTTTATCCTCATTTGGTGATAGTCAGATCGAAGGTCGATCTTCGAGAAATACTGAGCTCCAGATATTTGGTCGAAAAGTTCATCGACCCTAGGCAATGGGTACTTGTTCTTGATGGTTAGCTGATTGAGTTGTTGATAATCTATGCATAGCATCATCGATCCATCTTTCTTCTTAACGAATAGCACAGGTGCTCCCCATAGGGAAGTACTTGGTCTGATGAACCCCTTCTCTAATAGCTCCATCAGTTGCACTTTCAATTCCTTTAGCTCGGCGCGTGACATCTGATACGGTTGTCATGATACCGAGGCAGCTCCAGGGATCAACTCAATGGCGAAGTTGACATCTCGTTCCGGGGGAATCCCTGGCAGATCTTCAGAAAACACATCTGGAAAATCTTGGACTATATGTATGTCTTCTATTTTAGAGCCCTTCTTTTCAACTACTATGGCCGCAAGGAAAGCAATGCAACCTTTCCTTATCATATTGTGGGCCTTTATGGCAGAGACTAGAGACATCTATCTCTTATGTCTAATCCCAGTGAATGACAGCTTAGGAAAATCACTAAAAGTAACTTTCCCTTTCTTACAATCGACACTTGCCCCATAAGTGGACAACCAGTCAGCTCCCAAAATGACATCATAGCCTTCCATGGGCATACACACCAGGTCGGCCTTTAGGTTATGGTCTCCGATCATTACATCGGCAGATGGGAAGTATTTGTTCAATTTCTCCTTTTCTCCTAGTGGTGTTGTGACAGAGAACTCACATCCCATAGATATAGGTTTAGAATTAAGAGTATCAGCAAAGTTTTTAGATATGAATGAATGAGTTGCTCTAGTATCAAATAAAACAAATGCCGATAAGGAGAAAACTTGTAGGGTACCTTCTACCACGCCACCTTCCTCAGTGGGCTCTTCATCATGCAGGGCTTACAGTCTGCCCTGTTTCTTAGGCACATTTGGGTGCCTTTCGTTTTCCTTCAGCAGCGAGCACTCAAGGATGCGATGCTCGTGGCTTCCACAGCGCAGACATGTGCCAACTTTCCTCCAGCATTCATCTGTTGTGTGACCTGGCTTGTCACAGTGCTTGCAGTTGCTTTTTGCTGGAGTGATGGGGACTATAGCTTTGAGTTTTCTTTCTTGGCTGGGTCCCTCCGTGACGTTGAAGGGTCACTTCTTGCTGTTGGTCGGCTTAGCAGATGATGGACCAGACTTCATTTCCTTCTTTATAAACTTTCCTTTAATACGGTCAGTGAAGTCCGTAGCATCCTCTAGTAGTTGGGCTTTCTTTACCATCTCGGCATAGGTCTGGATGTCGAGAGGGGCCAGTTGAGTAATGTATTGTGGCCTAAGGCCATTAAGAAAGTGCTTAGCCTTCATCCTTTCAGTATTCACCAGATGTTCAGCATAACGTGCCAGTCTTGAAAACTGGGCTTCATACTCGGCCACAGTCAAGCTCCTCTGTTTAAGAGTAGCAAATTCCGCAGCCTTCTTCTCTTGGACATGCTCTGAGAAATACTTGGAGTTAAAGGCTTCCTTGAATTCGGCCCAAGTGAATTGACCATTAGCCCTGGTCGCTTCGACTGACTCCCACCAAGCGTGGGCATCCTTCTCCAGCTAGAATGTAGCTAGTAGCAGCTTATCCCCCGCTACGCATTTCATAACACAGAAAATTCTTTCCGTCTCCTTTAGCCAGTGTTCGGCCTCATCCGGATCCGTGGATCCACTGAACCTAGGTGGGTTCAAACTCTTGAAGTTACGATGCAGCTCGCCTGCACCACCGTGATTCCCACCACCTTGGGTAGCTTGCATAATTGCACGAGTAAGTTCTTGGATGGTTTGTTGCATGCCCCTCATTTGAGCATGTTCAGCAGTCATCTTAGCTAGCTTAAGTTCCTACAAATAGCTTGTTGATATTGATGGGGAATTTAATTTGTGCGTGTGTGAGTTCATTTTTTAGCTAGTTACCCATGGTTCTAACCACAACTCACATAGGTAGGATAATTGACTCCAGTCGGGGATGGTCAACCTAGATCATCCTATACTTAAGAATAACATAGGCTCTGGTACCACAAAACTGTCATGCCCCGACGTGAAATATCGGAACGTGAGGCAGTTGCAAGTAAACGGGTACAGAGCGAGTACTAGACATCAAACTATTGGACAAGAATAAACACTAAAGCAATTGCATCACATTAATAATTTCAAATGTCTAGTTACAACCACTAATATCAGAGTCAATCTATAGACAATTAGTCAATGGCCAATAGAGAGTACCAAGAAAAAGATGAGAGTACTTGATGAATAGACAAGATAGTAGAGAGAGTGTGAATAGATGAGCGAGTAGAGTAATAGATGAGAACTAAAGGTCAGTGCACATGAAACGTCGAGTAACAGAAATAGTAACAATTGCGCAACACGCGAAATTGGCATTGAGAATCCGGTGGAATTCACTACCCTTCCACTGGCCATGTTATGCACAAGTCCAGAGGTCCGGCGTGATTAAAGATAAGAATGAGAACAACTAAAGCCGTTTGGACCTTACTGATCCCTAAAGGGTAACATAGGTGTTAGGGTACAACCAGCTCGTCGACCATGTGGGAAACCAAGGACAGAGGAGACTTACGGAGGCCTTGAACGAGGATTCGCTAGTTCGGCAAAAGGAATATCCAAAGGAGAGTTTGTCCAAGTTAAGAGAAAGTGAGTACATAGAAACAAGTGCCCGACGTTCTAGAGGAATTCTAGAACAGTGGAGCATCGGTAACGGTATTCCCAAACATCACAAGAAATCGTCGACAAGTTCATTTAAAAATATGGCAATTTAAATATATAATTGAATTAAATTACCAGATGTACTATGAGATATTTTCATGCCAAGTGAAGCCACAATGAATGGTTCAAAGTGTGTGCATGTGTCATGAAAAATCATGGACATGAAAGGTCATGTGAAGGATTTTAATTAATTAAAATATATCCAAGATTAACAACTTTATTTACTGTGTTTAAAAGAGTTAACAGGGCAGGATATTACTGTAGAAAATCAAGACTTGCAGAAATAGGAGGTTTCCATGCAAAACCCCAGGTCGCGATGTGGCCCAGTAAGAGTCGCGACAGGGTCAGATCAGAACGTGACAGGGTCATGCATAGGTCGCGACAGGTCAGCCAGAGCAGGCTGCCAGAACACGATAGGGTGGCCTGTCGCGTTCAGAACGCGACAAGTACTGTGTCGCGATAGCCCTAAAAATGCGGCCTATCGGGCCGTCGCGTTCTCAGGTCCTGCGCCTGAGTCCGAGCGGGAAAAGGGCAGCACCTTGGATTGCGGTCCAGGTTGCCCTATTTTGACACATGTTCGTTCAAAAATTCATAACTAATTACACAGTGGATGAAAAATCACGAAATCACTTGCAAACTGATCTAGACATGTGAGGGTACTTATAGTAAATAGAAATTTGAAAACAAACAAGGTTTTGACTAGTTTTGAACATGATCAAGAATGAGTAACATAGAACATGGTACAGTGCAGGTAAACGATTTAATTCGAGCAACATACTAGATGGAAATTAGGGCTTTCAGGGGCAAACGATTCCTGATGTTGATCAGTATTACCAGTAAAAGTTTCAGAGCATGGCGTCAAGTATACTTGGAGATATGAATTAATCATGATGGTTTGGGGTCATGGTGATATCCGAACTTCAAAAATCAAAATCAAAAGATTGGCTTGATGGAAAATTATGGAATAAGAGGGGTTTTGTTCCTAATGGTTGGAACAAACTACAGACTAAATTAATTAGGTTTTGCTCGTGGGAATGTCTACCTTTGACTCTTTTTCTCTTCTAGGGTTAGAACATGAAGAACACGGGTTGAAACTTGAGAGATCCTTCTCCCCATGAATTCCTCTGCTCCTTGGCCTCCTCTCCACATCCAGCAAATCTCATAAACGTGTTAGGGCCAGCCATAGAGGGTTTAAGAAGTATTCAAGCTCCTTGGTTTGTTATTTCCTAATAAGACTCTAACTCCTATTTAATTCCGAGATTTCTTATTTCTATCCTCCTTCCAAACTTTCTACTTCCAATTTGGGTTAGGATGGGAGCTGAATTCGTGGCCAAGCAATTAGGGTAGGGTTAGGAATCCAATTCCAACTCAAACTACTTATTTTAATGCTTTATTACCCTTTTTCCATTTAGGTAATATTTAAGTTACGAATTTAGGATATTTTCCTATTATTCCTCTTTTAAAAATTCCTATTTTGACCTAATAAATTTTAGAGGGTCCATTTAACAAAGCTCGTTACTCCTTTTTATTTAATGGGTTTTATTTAATTCTCTTTTCTTTGATTCTCTAATTAATTTTCTTTTTATATTATTGAATTTTTATTTTCCGAAAAATTCAAGTTGCAACAGCAAGAATGGGAATAAGATAACAAGATTGAACTAGCAATAGATCACTTAGCACAAGCACGAAAGATATCACTTGATGTCAATAGTTTTCCTAGAACGCAGGATATCAACAATTGCAAAAATTACAGGATGGCCATATCAAGCAAACAGGCAAGCACGAGCACTATCATGTCACACTTATTCAAGCATGTAAACACTAATGTACACCAAGGAAAGATCCACCTTGAAATGCACATCAGGACACATGTATGTGGTTTTTGTATCTAACATTCAACATGCAAGTACTCCAGCGCAGATGCAACGCCAGTAATCATTATATCCCATGGTTAACAGTATATTTATGACTCTCCGCCATTAGGGCTAGACTGGAGCCCTTGGACACTCTCCGTGCCTGATCTACATCTCACTTTTTCAAATGTAGATACCCACAGTCATTCATGGCCAATAAGAGTTTCAGGAGGTACTCACTGGTAATATCATGTTCATGATGATGATGATGTCAAGAAATAACAGGTCATGTGAACATAATTTCATGATAATAGTAAACAAAGATATTCTTGACAGCATAACTGTTGGATTTACGCTTTAGTTAACTCTTTATATTAATGGCTTAAGTCAAGGTAATAATCACACTCACGAGAACAAGATAAGAGAGGAAATAACATGATGACATGGTATTGAAACATGCACTTAACTTGACATGATTTGCAGTATTTTAAGATGACAGTCTTTCACTTCAACAAGCTAGAACAGCAAGATGGTCAATCAATAATTTGTTAGAATCAGATCAGGTCATTAAAGAGTAAATAGAATATACTTTCATGTTGTTATGGCTTTTTTCATGGGTTATCAGTTTTATGCCACTGGACAGACTGTACATACATAACCTAACCATGACATGTAAACCTCATGCTTAGACAAAGCTGAACAACTCTCGGGTAGGTTCTTTAAATCGCCTTTGACATAATGGTCTCTATATAGAAGGTTTAAAACAGTTAAAACACGGGTTCGGACAGTCTTCAAAATCGCGATGGGTCTAATGGTCGCGTTTAAAGACAATCAATACGGCTAATCGATTCAGGATAGAAATGTGACGGTTTATACTGATGCTTTCATGGTAATCGATGCAGACAGAACACGAATCGATGTCGGAACAATTTCAAACAGAATCGATGTGAAAACGATTACACACGCAGTCGATGTACAACAGTAAGACGATGTAGGAGTCGATATACAACAGGAAGTCGATGTACGACAGGAAGTCGATGTGGGAACAATTACAAAAAGAGTCGGTGTCAAAATGATTACAATAGAATTGGTGTCTGAATGATTCATGAAGGAGTCAATGTTGTAACGACTTCCACAGGAGTCGATATTGTAACGACTTCCATAGGAGTCGATGTTGTAACGACTACCACAGGAGTCGATATTGTAACGACTTCCACAGGAGTCGATGTTGTAACGACTTCCCCAGGAGTCGATGTGAGAGCAAATCGATGTGGAAGCAAGTCGTTGTAAGAGCAAGTCGATGTAAGAGCAAGTCTTTGTAGGAACAAGTCGTTGTGAGAGCAAGTCAATGTTGGATTGATTTCGACCAGAATCGATGTGAGATCGATCACGACCCGAATCGATGTGGGATCGGTTATGACCCGAATCGACGTGGGATCGGTTATGACTCGAATCGATGTGGGATCGGTTATGACCCGAATCGATGTGGGATCAGTTATGACCTTCCGAAACCCAGAAAAAAAAATACTCCAATCATTCATGACAGGCTTAGAACTCGAAATATAGAGATCTTTGGACAAAACTCTTAACATGAAAAGTGTCAAGGATAACAAGTAGGAGAGAACCACGGTTTGGTTTGACTAAATTTGGCCTCAATTTGCATGCAACACAATAAGAACTCATGAAGCCTTACTCTCGCACGACTCTTAGAAAACACTTATATCTCAACAATGAGAGCTCCTGGGACAAAACTATGAACATGAAACTTGTTGGGTACGAGGAGAAGAAGAGAATTATAGTTCTGGTTTCTAAAAAAATTTAGCCTCGGGATGCATGAGAACAACATGAACATATGCGCCTTGAACATGCAAGACCTCGAGAAACACTTAATACACCATGCACACTATATGAAACTTAGGGAAAACATATGCATATGGAAGTAGACTCGGTGATTTGTAACATGGTTTAGGATTCATTCATGTTTGGTCCGAGATTACCTACCTTTGGTCGATGCTAAGTAAGATCTCCTGCAGGGCGATGCAGAACGACCACAGGGAAACAGGCTCTGGTTGAGGGCGATCTCCTCCTCCTCCTCCTCCTCCTCTGGTGCTCTAACCATCCTTCACACGACCCCCACTAATGATAAACTCGCCCACAAGGGTCTTGGGTAGAGTATTTATAGTGTTAAGGTAGTTTTTGGAGTCCTAACGTGTATAGGAAAGAACGGTTGTGTCTTTGGGTTGGCCTTTCCCGGTTTTGATGATTCTCGTCCCCAAAAGAGTGTATTGGCCATTAGGAAACTCTCTAGTATGGTTACGCACGAGTTTGGGTTGCCATGTAAGGCTGCATGCCTTGGGATGCACCCTAACTGCCTCATCCTATTTTCTGCTCAGTTAGGGTTACGAATTTTCTGGTATATTTTCTTGCTTGGTTTTATTCTTGGGCCAGAAATTGTCCATTGACCTAAATCGGATAATGGGTTATTGATACATGTTGTTTGAAGTCCCCCATCATTTTTATTTGATTTATGGTCACGTTATATGCTCATGATATTGGTTTTCATTATTTCCATAGTATGGAAATTACTAATTTCCATTTATTTCTAGTTTTTAATTTACTGAATTTTCCAGGGTGCTACACCCTCCCCCACATAAGAGAATTTGGTCCTCAAATTCATAGACAGGATCTATAGCACAAGTGAGGTGTACTTACTTGTGAACAACTCTGGATATCTCTTATGTATTGCTTCCTTGGTTTCCCAAGTATCATCCTCTTCCTGGCATTGATTCCATCTGATCTTCACCAAGGGAATGACCTTGTTCCTTAATTGGCACAGTTCTCGGTCTACAATCTCAATTGGTCTTTCCCAATAAGTTTTGTCTTTGTTGAATTCCAGAAGTTCATAGTCTATGACGTGATAAGGATCGCGTACATACTTCTTCAACATAGATATGTAGAACACGTTGTGTACTCCATCAAGTTGTGGTGGCAATACCAGACGGTATGCAACTCTACCTACTCTTTCGAGAATTTCGAAAGGTCCGACGAATCTTGGTGACAGTTTGCCTTTAATTCCAAACCTCCTAATCCCACGGCCTGGAGACACTTTCAAGAACACATGATTTCCCACCTGAAACTCCAGGTCTCTCCTTCTGTTGTCTGCATATGACTTCTGCCTTTGTTGTGCTACTGCCATTCTCTCTCTGATAAGCTTTACCTTCTCTGTGGTTTCCCTTACCATCTCTTGTCCTAGCAATTGTTTTTCACCAACTTCATATCAGCAAATTGGAGATCGGCAGCTCCTACCATAAAGTGCTTCAACTGATGCCATTTGGATGCTAGCCTGATAACTGTTATTATAGGAGAACTCCACAAGAGGTAAGTGTTCATGCCAACTACCTCCAAAGTCCAGAACATAGGCTCTAAGCATATCTTCAATCACTTGGTTTGTTCTCTCCGTCTGACTATCGGTTTGCGGATGGAAAGCCATACTGAAGTTTAGTTTAGATCCCAAGGAATAATGTAGTCCTTTTCAAAAATGGGATGTAAAACTAGGGTCTCTATCAGACACAATGGACACCGGTACCCCATGTAATCTGACAATTTCCTTCACATATAAGCAGCCAGAACATCAACTGTCCACTTGTTCTTAACTGGAAAAAAGAAAGCAGACTTGGTTAAGCGGTCGATGATTACCCATATGTCGTCGAATCCACTTCTAGATTTAGGTAGTCCGAAAATGAAGTCCATCCATTGAGCAGATCCTTGTTAATAGCATATTATATTTAAAGTCTCCCCCACTAAAGAATAACCTTAATCCTCAAAGAGTTATATGAATACATATTTCCTTGGATAGAGTAATAAAGCATGACGAGAACGATGAGTACTGAGAATATGATGATAGACATCAAAGATTTTATTTATCACATAAGGTTTCTAGTACAAAACTGTATAATCATCCTTACAAAATTACATTGGTTGGCAAAACTTACTAAATTTTGACATACTATAATAACTGAACTCAAGCATCTCCCACTATACTCTAGTCCTACTGACTTATAAAAATTACTTCTAATAGCCTTAGTCACTTTTCCTTATGGCTTAAAGTTTTCCTGAACTCTTTGCCATTGTTCTGAAATGGTACAGGGCATTCTGAGATCCGATGCTTTAGACTTTCGCACCTCAAACATGCTCCTTGTCTCCACCAACTTCTAAGGGTTTAAGTTTACCTGCAGGCCGCAAGTTTTCTGCTTTGATTTTTTGGCAGGTTAAGCATCTGGAGACATATTCCGCCACCTCCCTCTTCATATTTGACCACCAAAAACTTCTCTTCAAATTCTGATACATTTTAGTAGCTCCAGGGTGAATGGTATACCTAGTCTCGTGAGCTTCCTCCATTATTGTTTTATTTGTGTCCGCATGGTCGGGTACACAAACTCGGCCACAGAACAACAATCTTCCATCTTCTGTTAGGGAAAAATCTAGCCTCTGGTCCAGATTAACCTTAATCTCCACGAGCATGGGGTCATTATTTTGAAGTGCTACATTGTCTTCAAGTAGAGTAGGTTGTGTTCTAACACTAGCAATCATACATCCCTTCTTCTTAGTGTCGACATCTATATCCAGCTTGGCAAAGTCTTCTAATAATCTCCATTCTCCCACCATGAGACTTGACAAGGTAGCCATTGGCTTCTTGCTAAGAGCATCTGCCACAACATTTGCTTTTCCTGGGTGATATTGGATAGTGAAATCGAAGTCTTTGAGATACTCCAACCACCTCCACTGTCTCATATTCATCTCTTGCTGTGAAAACAAGTACTTCAAACTTTTATGGTCAAAAAATACAGTGAACTTCTCACCATGTAGATAGTGACACCATATCTTCAAAGCAAAGAATACAACAGCTAGCTCCAGATCGTGTACAGGGTAGTTGTCTTCATGCTTCTTTAGTTGTCTGGAGGCATAGCATATCACCTTCCCTTTTTGCATCAGTACACAGCCTAGGCCAATTCCGGATGCATCTGTGTATACTTCAAAGCTCCCTCCCGCCACAGGTAGTGTAAGTACAGGTGCAGAAGTTAGGTGCTCCTTTAATGATATGAAACTATATTCACAATCGGCAGTCCATGTGAACGGGTTCTCCTTTCTAGTAAGCCTAGTCAATGGTACAGCTATCTTTGAAAAGTCCTTGATAAAGCGGCAATAATAGCCATCTAAACCCAAAAAGCTTCTAATCTCTGACACAGTTGTCGGCCTCGCCGAGTTCTTAACAGCTTCTAGCTTAGATGGATCTATAGAGATTCCTTCCTTGGATATAATATGGCCAAGGAAAGACACTTCTTCCAACCAGAATTCACACTTGCTAAGTTTTGCATAGAGTTGATTGTCTCTAAGCACTTTTCAGAGCAATCTTCAAGTGTTCTTCAAGCTCTTCCTTAGACTTGGAGTAAATAAGGATATCATCAATGAATACCACTACGAACAGGTCTAGGTATGGCCTATAGATGTTGTTCATAAGTTGCTTGAAAGCCGTCGGAGCATTTTTTAAGCCAAACGGCATGACCACAAACTCATAGTGACCATATCTACACCGGAATGCAGACATATGTATATCTTCTTCTTTAATTATCAACTGATGATAGCCCGATCTTAGATCGATCTTGGAGAAGTACTGCGCACCAGAGATCTGATCAAACAGCTCATCGATGCACGGCAGTGGATATTTGTTCTTTATTGTCAACTAGTTTAACTGACGGTAGTCAATGCAGAGCCTCATTGTCTCATCCTTCTTCCTAACAAACAGTACTGGCGCTTCCCACGGGGATGTGCTAGGCCTAATGAACCCTTGGTCTAACAACTCCTGGATTTGCCTTTTCAACTCCTGTAGGGGACATGCAATACGGAGCTTCGGAAACATGAGCTGCCCCAGGGAGTAACTCGATGGTGAAGTTTACCTCCCTCTCAGGTGGTATACCAAGTAAGTCCTCTGGAAATACATCAGGATAGTCTCTGGCTACAGGAATGTCTTCTAGAGTTGGTTTCTTCTTTTCAGTCGCCATGACTGAAACTAGGAAAGCATCACAACCCTAGTTGATTAGCTTAGAAGCCTTTAGAGAGGATATCAAGACAGGGTGTTTATGATAGCGGGTGACAAGTAGTGAAAGAGTTGGAAGGTTTGGTCTTTTGAAGGTGACCCTCTTATGGCGACAATTTACATCAGCATCATATTCAATTAACCAATCGACCCCTAGTATGGCATCATAGCCCTTCATGTCTAGACAGATGAGATTGGCAAGGAGGTTGTGCCCTCCAATCACGGTTTCACAATTTGGTAAGTGATGTGTGAGCTTAGATTTCGATCCAAGTGGAGAAGCTACAATGATCTTGGAGTTCATGGGGACTAGTTTAATAGGTAGAGTTGTAGCAAATGTGGTGGAAATGAAAGAATATGCAGCTCCAGTATCAATAAGTACAAAAGTAGGCTGAGAGTGTATAAGAACGGTACCTTCCACCATACCCCCTTCCTCAGATAGGTCAGCTTCCACAACAGCATTGAGGCGTCCCTGATGCCGGGGTACGTTCTGGGTCTTCCCTGGTTGGTCCTTCAGCATGGGACAGTCAGGTATACGATGGTCTCTACCACCACATCTTAGACACACTCGGAGCTTCTTCTAGCATTCTTCCACTCGGTGTCCTGGCTTGTCATAAAACTTGCAGTTCTCAGCCAACTAGTTTCCCTCCACTTTGGCTTTCTTGTCCATAGCATAGTCTCTTCCAACATGTGGCCTCTTGTTGTTGTTGTTATAGGTGTTGTTGTGATTGTTGTTATTGTTGTTATTTCGGAAAGTTGCCATTGTATTAGCCGCTCCCTTCCTAACAAAGACTGGCTTTGCAGTTTCCTTACGCCTCATACCTTCTACTTTGGCCATGGTGTCTTCCACCAGCTGGGCTCTCTGGACCATCTCGGTGTAGGTTTGGATGCTATGAGGTCTGAGCTTTTCATTGAACATGGGCCTAAGCCCATCCATGAACCTATTCGCCTTTAGCCTTTCGGTGCCCACTAGGTGTGGGGCATAGACAGCTAGGCGGGAAAACTGGGCCTCATATTCAGCCACAGACATACTCTTTTGCTTGAGTGCGGCAAATTCCACAGCCTTTTTCTCCTTCACCCTCTCGGAAAAGTATTTTCCCCAGAATATTTCCAGGAATCCTGCCCATTCCAGCTCTGCCAAGTTAGGTAGGTGAGCCGATATGGCCTTCCACCAAGCCCGAGCATCCTTGCTAAATTGAAAAGTAGCAAGTATTACCCTCTCCCGGTTAGTGCATTGCATGACTTGGAAGATTCGCTTCATCTCTTCTTGCAAGGTTTCAGCTTCATCCGGGTCAGGAGATCCGAAGAAGCAAGGAGGATTCATACTCCTGAAGTTGCTATGTAAATCGCCAGCTCCATTCCTAGCGGCTGCAGCTTGATTTTCCAGCCTGTACTACATTTTGTAGGGCCTGTATGAATCCTGCCACCGTTTCTTGCATAGCTTGCCATTGGTTGCAAGCCATTGCGGTTGCGTGGAAGAGTTATGAGGTTCATGAGAAAAGGATAGAGGCTAATTAATGTCTCTAGACACATCATAAGGGTTAATGGGTAAGAGTGCATTGTTCATACATCTTATATAATCCTAGTCTCTACCCATTCTCACCAGGTACTATATGTAATTTCCATGACCTAGGTTTCATAGGTATCTCTTAGTCCTGAGACATATATTATATTTTATTTTCCTACGCTCTGATACCACTAAACTATCACGTCCCGAGAATTATGCAGCAGAAATATTCGAGAATAATTAGCAAATCGATATTTCGAGACGTGAGCAGTCAGCAAATAAGCCACTAGCTAGCAAGCACTAACTGTGTAAACAACACAACATAATTGGGCCCAAATAATGATTATAACTAAACTTATATTCAAACCTCGAACACCTGTCTCATTCCAAGATAGGACTAATATAACTTTTTCATTGTTGAATGAAAGGAAAAGTACATATATCCTCACCACCTACTACATGATTCTAACACTCAAAGCAAACTAGTACCATCTCTATGGTTGGAACATGCTCATCACTCTGATGCATGCTCATCATAGCCCTGGCGTTCTCCTTCTTCTTCTTCATTGTCTCCTATGAGGTTGAAAGTAGGGAATGAGCAAACTAGCCTAGTAGGATTTATATCTCAATGTGCAGACAATGATATAAATGATTAACATTTTAAGAAGTAGGTGTAGACATGCGAATTTGGCTCTGCCGCGGGCAAATTTCCTATTGCGCCATAGTGCCACAAATGGCCCTCTTTTTTCCTTGCAAGAGTAGTTTTCCTAATCATTCTGGATCACCCCCTTTCTTTCTCGGTGCTCCCCCTTCATTTTCCATGGCCCCTCCGGCATTATGGGCATCAAATTCATGTCGCGACGGGCGTGGTAGCCGCATTATGAAAGGCATCCGGGATGGTGGACGCGATTCAGGACCTTATCGCGACGGCTTCATGGGGCGCGACCTTAACGCGATGGCCATGCAGGGTGCAACCATGAAGTTGCGTCGTGCATTCCGGACACGTTTATCAGCACGTGCCTAAAGCAAGTTGCGTCCAATCCGATGGACGCGATTTTAAAGTCAAAAAGGGCTATGCCCTAGAAAGTCATCGTGCGTAGGCCCGCAATCATGAGAAGATCCTGTAATCACGCCCTTGTCAGCAAACGCGATTTAAAAGGTCAAATCATAATTCCCCATTAGCAGACAATGTATTTATGAGCCGATTGCCTCGAAAATTGCCCCTAAGGTAATCACGTCGGCCATGGCCGCCGAGTTTCAAGTCACGGCAACCCTGGCAGACGCGATCATGTTCCTTATCGTGGCGTCCTGACAGGACGCGATTCAGAGGCATGGAAGGCAATCATGCGCATGTCTCATCCATTTGACCTAGTGAATCACGGCCTGCCACCCAGACGTGATCCAATCCATGTCGCGGCCTCCTTGCCCGACGCGATTCTTATCATGCCCTGTCGCCCAAACGCGATTCAGATTCTTGTCGCAGCGGCTGTACCCGACGCGATTCAATGATTTCGCCTCTATAAATTGACCCCCGAGGGTCATTTGTAAGAGGGGGATTCCACGAAGCGGCGAAGCCCTGCCGAATCTCTGCCTCGACTCTGGCCCAGGAGGATCTTCTACCTCGCACCGATCCACACCGTTCTTCCCCAAAGTCCGGCACCGTCGTCTCCTTCCATTCCACGCGTGAGGCGGGAGCGTCTTCCTCCACGTCCTCCATCAATTCCGGCAACGGCCCAGCACACCGCACCAACATTTGGGGAAGCACCCCCCTTCCCCTTTCTTCCCTTTTCATTTATCTCCTCCGGGCCCCACATGGCCCATTTTACTTCTTTTACACACACACATGCTTGCATACACACACACACCCCTATTTTAGGGGTTTAAAAACCACCACCCAGTGAGTCCTCCCCATTTTTATTCATTTCATTTATTCATTTAGGATTCGATACTACACGTCCTATTTGGCTAATCCCCTTATTTTCTTTGTCCTTTTTTTGTCAAGGTAATCAAACGAGAAAACGCCCTCTACCATGGCCGTCCGTGTTCGTAGAGGAAGAGAGGGCCCACATCATCCCCTGCGCAATCTCCATGCTCCGAAAGGTACGCTCGCGATCATTCTTCCATCCCGCACCCCTCGCCGTGCATCTCCATTCAGTACCCCTCGCGTACCTGGTGATCACGATCTTTTTACTTTCCGCATTTTCCTTTCATTTTCCACCGATTCATCTCACCTCATCCCCCCTCTTTGTGGATTATACGCCCGGGATTCCCGACAGATGACCCGCGACGGCGTCCACAACTTGGCGATCACAGTGGGACCTCTTTTGCATTTCCTCATTGATTACCCCCTCCTTCGTGCCCCACGTGGCACTCTTCCTTTTGCTTAATACCCTGCGGCATGTGTGTTTAATTTTTCTTTTCATATATATACATCTCCTACTTTTCTGCCTCTTTTTTATATCCTCGGGAGGCCTGTCGGAACCATGTCCAACACAGAGGACGCATTTATAATGCATCCGCAGCACAGGACGCGTTTCGTTTTGTTGTTGCGGTGGCCAAAGCCGATGCGTTCAGCTCCCTTGTCATGGCGGCCATTGCCGACGCATTCTTGTTGTCGCGGCGGCTACACCCGACGCATTTCTTTACTGTTTTTTCCTACTTTCTGTTTTGTTCTCGGGTGCCTGTTTGAGATCGCGTCCCACACAGAGGACACGATTCACTGCTTGATAACGCGCCGGTAGTCCGAACGGCCGCCGCATTTCTGCCAGCAGTCCGTCCACAGGGACCAGGCATGGCACTGACAACCTTCTGGGGGCTCTCAGTTCCGCGTCCAGGTGACAGGACGTGATTCTGTAGTCACGGTGGCTGTCCCCGCCGTGATTCACAGTGCTGATAGAAACGCGCCCCTTCTCCCATTCTTGCTATAAATTGCTGCATACAGGGCATTCTTGCATCGGTCGGGGGACCTCCTTCCCTCATACCCTAGGCTCCACACACCCTTCCGGTGAAGGCAAGCTCTCCATTGGGCATTCCGTCCCTTTGGACTAGCAAAACTTCTCCCGGAATCCCGTAAGACTCCGTACCCCATGGATTCCCTCACGGCGGACCGAGCTGGCGGTACCACTTCGTTGACCCGGGTTAGCTATCCCATTGCGTGGTGAAAGGTGATTCTAGTTGTACCCGAAGTTCCATACTCTACCCAACTAGGATCTCACCTGGAGCGACACAATATTTTTCAATCCATTAATTAATTGTGAAACTCCTAAAAACAAGCAATAAGCATTCTAACTTGTTTGACTCATCTTTGATTGATTAATCTTTGTTCAACTTATTTGTCTGCTTGCCTTGTTAAAATGGACCAATATTATCATGCCGATTTTTATCATGAGGACTATGAGGATAATTCAAGCGTCCAATCTTTCCAATCCCATGTCCGTCCATCTCACCACCGTGAGGGACAACCTTCCACCTCCTATGGTTATGTGCGCACACTGTGCACTAGCCTATCTGATGTCCCTCCATACCTCACTCCAATCAAAACCTGGCAGTAGTGTGCCAATATAGAGGACATGTTCGGGATCGTCGTCCACCCGAACAGGAAGCAAGTCCTCAGAAGGAGTTCCCCCGCTGGTGGAAGGTTGATCAGCTGGCGGGGGTATGGCTTCCGGAGCCGCAAGGGGCTGTTTGTCTCTCAGAGAGAGGACATAGCACCGTCGCGACTCACGCTGATTACCGAGCACCTCACCGATACCACACGGGGTGGGAAACTTCATCTTCTGATGGAGAGACGAAGGTACTGCCTTGATTTGTCCAATCAGGCCCCTGCCGAGGATGGCGTTGTATTCGGGCATGCTTTGGATAACCAAGAAGTCTACCATCTTGGTTACATTCTTCGGAGCCGTCTCAAGCGTGATTGGGAGGCGCGCTCGTCCCATGGGTTGAACCGAGACCCCTGAGAAGCCGAATAGAGGCGACTCTACTGGGGTGAGCTGGTCGGTCTTCAAACCCATAAGCAAAAAGCAGTCGTAAGCCAACACATCTGGGGTGCTTCCATTATCCACAAAAATTCGGCGCACGGTACAGTGATTGATGGTGGCCGAGACGACCAACGCATCAGTGTGTGGAGTGGAGACTCCTACAAGGTCCTCATCCGAGAAGGTTATAGCCTTCTCGGACCGTGCGCGTGTAGGACTGGGGGGATATGGGGTGGGGCGAGGCGCCGAGGGCCTGTCCACCAAGTGCACTCACCGAGCGCAGTCACGTCGGCTTTGGTTGCTTTCTCCTCCTGTGCCGAAACCTCCCGCGATCACGATGATCTCCTGCCCATTAGGCTCATTGTTGATGGGCTGTTCGGGGGTCCGTTCTTGGCATCTTGGGCGGTCTTCATTGCGGCGCACGTACCATCCAAGGTAGTCGCGCTTGATCAGGGACTCGATCTCGTCCTTGAGCTGGCGGCACTCGGAGGTGTCGTGGCCGTGGTCATGATGGAAGCAACAATACTTATCTTGGTTGCGCCTGCGGGGGTCAGAGTGCATCCTTGGCGGCCACCGAACATACTGCTCATCCCGGATTTCGTCCAGGATCTGTTCGAGAGCCACGGTGAGCAGGGTGTACTCGGTGAAGGGGCGTGGTCGACGCGGTGAATCCCCGTTGCGCTGGCCCTTCTTCCGATCACGGTCAGAACCGTTGTCGGAAGGCCTCTTCTTGTCTGATTGCTCGCCCTGCTCTGCTCGAACGGCTGCCAGGCTCTCTTCACACGCAGCGTGTCGCTGGGCGGTGGAGAGGGGCTCGGTGAGGGTGGAGGGCTGCTGGCCCCCCAGCAACCTTTGGAGAAAACCATCGCGAGTGCCCTGGATGAGGGCACTAGTGGCTAAGGGGACATCGAGGCATGGGATGCGTAGCGCTTCAACCCGGAACCTTTTGACGTAGTCCCAGAACGCTTCACCCTTCCTCTGCCGAACAGACAGGAGAGAAGCCGCAGTGCGTGGCTGCGATCTTCCACCCAGGAAGTTGTCCCGAAAGGACTTCTTCAACTGGTGGAAGGAGGAGATGGAGCCCGCTGGGAGGGCTTCGAACCATGCCTGGGCAGTCTCCTTCAGGGTGGCCGGAAAGGCCCGGCATTTGGCCGCGTCTGATGCTCCATGGAACACCATGTGCGACTCAAAGCCGTAGAAGTGATCAGTGGGGTCGGAAGTGCCGTCGTAGGGAGCGATGGTAGGTAGTGGTAGCTTCGGTGAGACCCGGGTTTCCAGGATCTCCACGGTAAACGGGAAGCAGAAGTCCAGGTCTTCATCCGTTGCGGTTTTGCCCTCTGCCCTTTGGACCATCGCGTCCACGCGGCGCTCCAGATCAACGACGCGATGGAGGCGTCTTGCTAACTCTTGGTCAGAGTGCACGGAGACCTCGCGTCTGGACCTGTGGGAGTTGGGGCCCACAACGGAACGCGGGGGAGGCAGAACCACCACAGAGCGGCGGGATGAGTTGTCCTGCCGCTCCGGTGTCCGACGCGCCGACGGGGCCCGGCGCGATCGTCGGGACGATTCTTCATGTTGCTCCTGCGGCACTGGAGGGGCGTGGGATCGTCGATGGGATGATTCTGCGTGTTGCTCCAGTGGCGGGGGAACCGTTAGGACCGGCTGTGTGGCCAACTGGGCATGGAGGCCCTGGCAGATCCCTACCAGATGGTGCATCTGCCCCCAGAGCTCTGCTTTCTCCAGGGCAGTTGCTGGCACAGTAGCAGCAGGGACATCACCGGTTGCACCGGTGGGGGCGATGGCAACATCGATGGGGGGACTCTTTCGCGTGAGTTCATGCGCGACTGTCGAGATCTCGTTGCCCTGCTGCCTAGGTTCTGGTGAGAAGAACGTCTGCGAGCCATGGCTGATGTCGTTCCCACAGACGGTGCTAAAGATGTGGTGGTGTTTTCCTGTTTGGGCTGGAGCCAAACGGACCTCCACTAAGAGATGAAGGAAGACGGTCACCGGTGCGGATGGTAACCTGCAAGACCAAAACTGGATCAGGGGGCCCGGTTGGAGAACCGGGGGGAACCCTCCGATTCCTAAGTCAAGTGACTGTAAAAAGGCTTGAGGAAGGAGGATTTGCTAGTGTGTGCCTCGCGTGGAGGTGAGTGTCTAGCCAGGGTTGCGTTACCTTTGCATGGGGTATACCTGTGCCTTTTATAGGCGAAGGTTCTGAAACGATTGGGTGTGCCTGCCATTTGATGATGCCTGAAAGGGCACGCCGGTTAGCGTCCTTAGCGGGGAGGTTACACGTTGAGGCGCCCGTTGGGGGCCCTTGCGGTTAATGCTCCCTTGAACGTGGGACGTGCGCAACGCTGCAGCAATAACCGCCATTGGGAGGCAAGGAGGTTCCCTGCTCTCCTTGGTTAAGAGGTGCCGAACAAAGGTGTTGTATGTTCAGTACCTGGAGGCGCAGCTTGCGCTGAGGGAGCCGCAACGTGCTTCGAGCAGGACCTGTTCGGTAGGCCAAGCCTAGACTGAATAGACGGGGGGGGGGGGGGGGGTGCCCGGAGACCACCCTTGGAGGACCCTGGGACACCTTAAGTTGCCATAATCGTGTTCGGAAGTTGTCTGAAGACACGTGGCTTAAAGACTGGAGCCCTAGCGTCTGGATGAGTCGAAATTGGGCCGTACAGGCCTTGGTGGGCCCGTGAGCTCAAGAGGCTAGAAATAGCCTCCAAGACCAAAAGTATAAGACCTTTTTCATATAAAAGGGAGCTAGATACAGAAGCCTTCATTTTATAAAGATAAAGAAACTGTTTCTTCCTGCGGACGTTGATTTGGAGTCCTAGACTATTCTGCAACTACACATTTAAAACTGTAGAACCTTTTTGAGAACTATCGGATTGTGAATCGACTCATCCATATATGCATCGTTCTCTAAAATTGCTTAGAACCAAATAATTCGGAACAAATCCTCTGACCAAGGCAAACTATCACACATCATTTTGACGATCCTCGCCAAGCTCCCATTTAGTGCGAGGGAAAATTGTGCAGGACACTACATGACATGCAAAAAGTTTGAACAAAATTTTAACTTGATATTGCTCTTAAATATTGCACAACTCGTTTTACGTTTGAGGAATCACAATAATACATACCGAATCAAAGGATTTCCTCATTCCCCAGAAAAAAATTTTCGTCAAAGCCAGACAGGTGGGAGCAATAAAAAGCCTACGGCATCTACAAGGCCTGATGCTGGCTGACGGCGTACTGGCGTGGTCAGAAAAACACCATGCCAATGATGAAGTATATTACTCAAAATTATATACAGGGACAAAAGAAATCAATTGGAGTACTTTTCATGAATCATCCAGCAAGTTCACTTATCGGCGGCCGGTCCATAACATCAGACGCCATCATTGCATTTTTCTGCACTAGGGGGTCGATGTCGGGCAGTTTAGGAATCTGTAAATGATTGCCAGATATTTGGACGAGAAAATCAGTCAACCAAAGATGCATACTAGTTCATGGATGTTAATCTTCTATTTAGTCACAAATATCAATGCTTCTACAGTTATCAGTTCATGAAACCACCTCTCCAAAAAGAATTTTAAAAAAAATCAGTTCATAAAGCTGTCAGTTCGTGCACATCAGTCTTGTTTGGTGGTATGCTTTTCTGTTAATCTTCTCTGAGTCATGAAGATCTGTCATGTTTGTTGGAAATTACTTTGACAATCACATTGCCTGAAGAAAATCCTTATTTATTGTCCACGACCATAGAGAATATCCGGACCAAGTTTAAACTACTGAAGCGTGTCTCAATAGATTGCTATTGACATCTGTCAGCTTTGTGAGAATACAAAATTCTTTCACAGCAATGGAGAATAAGACCCATGACCACTATCATCCTGAGAAATCTATGAGGATCAGCAAATACATTCAGTTGTATTCAGCATTGATAGCAAATATGAATAACTAGCATTGTCTGAACTCTGAATCACAACACATCAAAACATGCAAACCAGCTTATCAGAGGCCTCAGAAGTGGGAACAATGCAGCACCCATAAACAATTGTCTCTAACAGGAGTCATCCATTCATAAAGTAGGATGTCTCATGTCTGCAATGCATGTAAATTATTTAACCTTCAATCAACTGAATGTGGAATATTGCATGTCCATTAAAAATGAAGACAAGCATTCCACTATCACGACTTCAATGTGCATATCTAGCCCTATAGATATAAATTGTCCAGAGAGACCTTGCTGTAAAATGCCGTGATGGAAGTGAGGAAACCTGTAACAACATGCCATCCTTTAAGAAAAATGTCAAAAATAACCTTACATCTGCTAAAAATTCTCCTTTGCCAGAGGCACGACCCACCTTTACTGTCTGTTCTTCACCCTTGCTCTGTGTAGCCTTGCACACTGACAGCAGGGGGACCTGTGTAGAGGCGGGGAGGGCATGCTGGATGTAGACGGGGGGTGGGCACTATGCACAGCAGGGGGCACCAGACAGTGCGCACCAATGGTGGTGGTGGGGGAGGGGGCACTAGATGCAGGGGTTGAGGGGGAGGGTGCCGGAGCTGGGAAAGAGGGCAGGCATGCAGGGGATAAAGGCAGGTTGGTCACCGGAACAAAGAGGCGGGGTCAATGGGTAGGGGTTGGGCGATCATTTTCAGGGGCAAAATTGTCCAACTAAGGCCAAATGGTGGTCAAAATCAATCCAAAGGGAATATTTAGATGTATATTCTTCACGTCCATCACATCGAGTTATAGCGAGGTCTCTGGTGTAGATTTATGTGCATACCAGGGGTATCCAAGCTAATGCAAATTTAAGATGGATTTTCTCCCAAATACCATTTTAACAGGGGCATATATGCATAAAACCCCTTAACATAAAACAAAACGTATCATGTGACATATCATATGATATATCATAGAATAAAAAAGTGCAAACAAAACAAGGAAATGCATACAGCCATATGCAAACCTTTCATGGCAGCTCCATTTGACGAAAGACCAGATCACCCCTATTCTGGCTTAAGTCCCACCCTTATCTGTAGGATTTATTATGGAGTTGATTAGGAAATGGACGGAAGACAGATCCTAAATGAAAGAACAATGACAACCCCAATAGAATCCTATAGTTCTTGAAGGTGAGAGCCTGAAACCTCTCATCCAGACATGGCAAATAACCCAAAGAATGAAACCCAGGTCTCACAATTCAACTTTGCCATTAACTCACCATGCCGCTTAAGATCTCCTGAATCATTTGAAACCCAGATCAGCACCATTCTCTTAGCAGATCAACTACCACAATCATCACATTCCTTGTATGGCCTATCCCCCTGCATCATCTCCATTTCATCATCTAGGTTGAGCTAAAAATAATCAGTCACAGACATCAAACAAATATTTCAACCTGGTTATCAGAGCCAATTTACAATGTGCCAAACTCCCCATATAGATTAATAGGTTTTTTTCTCTTAGGAACCCTTCAAAACACCCATTTCAGATTGCACCCTGAAGTCATTGTATCTGCTGCACTAACCCTGAAATGAACCACAATCTTTACCTGCATGTCCTCATTGAGGCCCCATCCCCCAACTAAACCACAGTCAAATGGACACATTATGTAAGGACAACATACCCCTAGAATGGGGTGATGGGGGAGAAGTTATTTCTAATTTTTAAAATTGATTTCAATATTTTGATAAATGATGATTTCAGAAAATACTCTTGAAATATTTTTCACAACAGATTGGAGGGAGATAATTTTTTTGTTCCTTTAGATTTCAGGTGTCCGGTATATCAACTAATATGAGGGTCATGGGAGCAATTTCAAGTATGTAATGCCATAGGTGTCATAGGCAGAAAGTTTTCCATTAATTGGAAAGTGAAGGCTTCACAGGTACAATCATTTGTTTTGTTTTAAGGTGCATTAAAGCATAAATATAATCCTAATAGCAGTAAGTTACAGCAAATTAAACAAATTACATCGGTAGTAGAAATTTTTTTCCTTTTTATGTTCAAGGTTAAAGCACCTCTGCATCCCACTGACTCAGCCCCCACCCCAGCTGCAACCATGTAGGGACCGAGTTGTAGAGTGTCAACTGTCAAGGGGCGGAGGTCAAACTCACCTGGGGATCCTACCACAGGGAACATGTGGGTCAGAGGTATCCCAGTTTAACAACATGGCCCCAGTAAGCATTGAACTCGTGACCTTCGGTTACCAACTGAAACCTTGAGCCAACCCTCCTGGAAAACTGGATCCCAGTTCTACTCCTGTAGTACAAACTTAGCAGCATATTTTAAAAATGTGGTAGAAAACCTAGTCCCTTTTTTATCTAACCAAGGGAAAGTACTCTAAGTAGCCTTGGGCCTTGACATTTATTTTTCAAAAAGAGTGGATTATAACACCAATTTTATTGAAATAAATAGAGATGGTACAATTGAGAGTAAAGGTGAGATTCCTCCGTGACAATTGTAACACTTCGACAAGCCGCAAAACATAAACCAACTACAATATACTTACAATCCCATTGTGGGAACCAAGAAAATGATATAACATAAAAAATTTGGTTCAAGAAGACACATCAATGAGTGTTGAGATCTCTCATCAGCTTTGATGATAACGTACCTTTGTTTTAGTTGGGAGATGATAAAGACATTTACCAATTATAGAAGGCTCACAAAGGATGCAAACCAAGCAATTAACTACCCAGTTTATGACAGTGCTGAGATCATCATCGCTACTTTCAAGTTTCAACACCATTTATCCAGTGCTAGCAGCATCTTTTGAGGGCTTTGACATTGTCATATTTGATGAAAACACCAATCCATGAACATCAGAACCTTATCAGGGTGTCACACCATTTATCAGAGATCATTTTGAATGTTGAACCTTCCATTTTGCAGCTGTGACTTCCCTGGTTCAACCTCAAATTGGCTACTTTGAGTACCGTACATACATGGGTCCTTTAAGCTTTCTCATCATTTTAAGAGTTGGAAATTGTTTGGTAGGACTCCAGCTTCATCAAAGAGAGCTCTCCATTGAGTGGAAGATCCCTCTCATGCTAAAGCTTACATCCACATTGGATCCATTCCTTCCTTATTCATGTCATTTTAACTTCACTTCTTTTAATACTATATTGTTCAATCCTTCTGTGTTGTCTCAGTTCACCAGGGTTCTGCAATTTAGAGGACTTGCAAGTACAACAGTGAGCTGGCACTGAATGTCTAGCACATCTGATATGGTGTACTAGATTCATTCAACTCTAGTAGTAGAATGATAAAACACATCTTGAGGATTGGAGGGAAGCCATGAGATGACCAAACCACTATAAAACTTATCCATTGTGTGATTGTATCCTTTTTTTCTCCTCTCTTCTTCTCTTTTAATTATCTAATTGGACAATGTCCTTTCAGCAAATTTTTACATGTGCAATTCAACCCACCCGGCTGTCGTCATAGCTCCTGATCAATAAAGGGTCAGCTTTTGTCTTCTCATAGAAATGAGAGAATTGATTCTTCTAGCATGGCAGCCCCACATCAGCTTACCCAGGTCAAAATGTGAACCGAAATTTGTGTTTCCAAGATGGTTAGATGGGTAAGATAATTTTGTGGCCAGGGTAAAAAGGTAATTTCACAATAAAGAAGAGAACAATGTACCTGAGCTAATAAATCAATTGTTCGACGTAAAAGACGAGCCAAATCTCCATCATCCATTGCACAATCCATCATGATTTCTCTCCAAGTTAAGCCAGATGCCCAGGCTTCAACCATCCCTGAAAACTGGGAATCCAAATCACATGGTATCTGTAGAAAGCAAGGTAATCAGGTACTCATAAATTGTTAGTATTCATCAACAACAGGGAGAAGAGTTTGAGATGTCTAACCTGTACATCATGCTTATCTTGGAGCTGCAAAAGTGAGATTCTCTGCTCTTCTAGATGATTTATGACATCAGTTACAACAGTGGATGGTTCATATATGTAGCTAGACATAGATCAGAAAAATAAGTTATTCATGTCCTCCAACTCATCAAAATAATATGAGAAAAAATTATTAACTACAAAAGAAAAAAGTCCAGGTATGAATGCCTACAAGGCCCTAAATTTTCCTTTTTTTTCATTTAATACCAAGAGTAAACCCACCCACCTAGGATCAAGTCAATTAGCCCAAGCCATGTGGAGGATACACATCTATTGGGCAGTGTCCCCCCCCCCCCCCCCCCCCCACACACACACACTGATGAAGTCCATGAGGTCAGAACCCATGAAAACCCTGGCTGTACCCACCTTGCACTTGTGTCCACGGTGGGAGCAATAACAGTAGTATTTGTGATAACAATACTTCATTCCAGCAGTGGTGTAAGAAAGTCTACAATGGAAAGTGTATAATGGAGGATCAGGGAAGTAGCTCATCCAAGGATCTTAGTAGGTTCTTTGTGAAGCTTGCCTCCTTTGAGGCAATAATGTCAGATAAATTAACAAAATGCATGAGCAGAGGAGTGACTTTTAAGAGGCAACTAGTGAAAGATACCTCTACAAGGTACAACCACAACGTTGGCTCCCCATAAGAAGCCTGAGATGAAGGTATCGTCAAACTGTACAAAAGTACAAGTGTATGTAAGAATTGGCTATTTCTGATTCTGAAACAGTGCACAAATCAGGTCATTCAAGGCTGGCTTACATTGGCAAAGTATATGTCTCAATCAAGGCCTTTTCTTTACCTTTTTGGAAAAGAAAAACTGGACTGTAGAACTGATTTTATAAATTATAATTAACGTGTGCAATGTTGGTGGGCTAAATACTTGAAGATTTTATTCATAAAGAATGGTGAAGACATCGAATGCAGAATCAGCCAAGCAGGATCGGGATCGGCCGATTCTGTATCGGATCGGCCTATAAATTCCGGCCGATTCAGGAGGAATCAGTCGGGATCGGTCCAGGTCGGCTTGGATCAACCGATCCCAGGCCGATTCTGCCACACAATGTTTTAATCATATACATTAATTAATACATGTATTAAACCATCATTTCACATATATAAACTAAAACATATATATATATACTGTAACGCCCCGCTTCCGTCCGGTACAGTTATACCAACCCACGTCGGACGAGAGCAAGTCGTTACAAGATGGTATCAGAGCAATCGGGTTGAGATTGTACATGAATAGCTATCAACTTGATTCACATCTTAAGATCTTCATACAAGAAGCTAGATCTCTCCAGCTAATTGGTTAGGATTAGAAAAGTGATAAGATAAGGATTAAAGAAAATAATAGATGTAATAATGATTAAAGCCTAACCAAGTGTTTTAATTTTGTAGGTTGCCTTTGTACCTTAATTCGATCTTCGAAGACAAAGATCCTTTTAAGGAGGGGAGAGTGTTATGCCTTGCATTTTTGAATTTATTAAATTATTTTCGTAGATTTTAACGCGGTTTTTACATATTTTTTGTTTTTCTAAGGTGTCCTAGTTAGGGGTTCTTGACGGCTGTTGAATCTGGAAAAACATCGGGACGTAAACAAAGTCCGAGCGGTAAAATTCGCCCGGAAAGCCACGGAGGCCAGGGAATAAACCCCAAACTCCCCCACTCGGACACCTGAGATAAACGGGTCCGAGTCTGTGCTTTAATCCGATTCAATTCGGGTCATATGTTAAACGTGACGCTCAAAGGTTCGTTAAGGACGGAACATATACCCTGGACGGGTAAAAGTCGACATCCGAAGAAGCGTCCAAGACCGTGCACGGCGTGCACGTGTTCAGGCAGGCCAAACGCCCTTGGTCTCCAAAAACGGGGACAAACGCACGTAAAGCGGCCAAGAACGCACGTCAAATGCACACAAACGCACGCGGAACGTGCGAGCACGCATGCTGGACGGCCGTGGGCTGGCGAAGAATAGCCCAAAAGGAAAAAACTCCTGCCAAGGACCCACCTTTTATAGGCGGGCCATGAGGCAGTGTGGCCACCCACGTCGGACCACCCGCGCGCGGGGACCTCCTGCGCGGGTGCCACCCGCGTCGGGCCACCCGCGCACGGAGCCCTCTTGTGCAGGTGCCACCCGCACCGGTGGCCACCAGCGCCAGGCGCCCTGCGCGCTGGCCCGGCGGCCTTGCGCGCTGGTCCGGCGTCCCTGGCCAGCCTCAAGGCCACCCACGCCATGCTGCCACCCGCGCCGGTACCACTTCCCAAAGCCCCTATAATAGAGGGGCAGTGCCAAGAACAAGCTCTCGCCCCCCCTGACCATCTAGGGCACCCTGACTTAACACTCTCGGACGCCCGCAGAGATCCCGGAGACCCAGGACAAACCCCCGGCAGAAGCCCTCGCCCCCCCCCCCCCCCCCCTCCCCGACCATCTAGAGCACCCTAAGAGAAAACTCTCGGACACCCGCAGAGATCCCGGAGACCCAGGACAAACCCCCGGCAGAAGCTCTCGCCCTCTCGCAGAGACGTGCACCTCTTGTGGCTCCTCTGCACTCCGCCCGGTGAAGCCTCCCCCGTGTGCTCTGTCTGTGTTCCGTGACGTTCGTGGAAGGAGGTCCCGCAGGTCAATATATAAGACCCGGAACTCTGCAATTAAGTCCTCCGATGTTCTAAAAATAACACACGTAGAGGCATATTGTACAAACGCCCAATAGAGGTATAAACACCCCATTGAGGACATAAATGCAAGCACTTGTTGTAAATGCCCAATGGAGGTACAAACACCCCATTAAAGGCATAAATGCAAACGTCATGCCATGTAAACGCCCAACGGAGGCACAAACACCCCGTTGAGGACGTAAATGTAAATGTTATATTGTACAAACGCCCGACGGAGGCACAAACACCCCGTCGAGGACGTAAATGCAAACTACTTGTACAAACGCCCAATGGAGGTACAAACACCCCATTGAGGACGAAAATGTAAATATCATAAATGCATTTGAGGACATTTGTGGAAATTTATTTGTCGTCTATTTCCTTAAATTCTGGCATAAGATCTTTTAACAAACATATCGCATCGAAGGTATTCGAGTTTTCACTCGATGTAAATGAAACACCGACTTCGGTCGGTGGGGAACGGTCCAGTACACGACCACTCCAATCGCTTGAAAATGCAGACGCGTGCGAAAAATAAATATAAAATATTCGAGGGCTCAGGGTTTACACCCAATGTCCCTCACAAAACAAATCTCTTTGTCTGTTTCCCGTAAACAGTCTGGCACGCTCGAAACGCAAAAAACTCCAAGACACATACCCATGCGTCGGAAGGAAAGCAAATACAAAAATATATATATATATATGTAAAAAGATAAAGAGAAAAATTCCGCGTTCCACAAAGACATCCCCAACTATCGCCAAGACCTTGTTGACAGCAAGGTATCCTGCCATCAAGTTTCATTTGACGGCGGTATCCTATGTTGTCAGTCTCCTGTTGATGGCATTCAATCTTGTCGTCAACCTGCTATTTCCTTCTCCGGTTATGACTCCTTAGATGATAAGTTTTAGGGTTCTAATCCAATTTCTATCCCTAAAATCGTGTTCCTAATAGGACTCCTACCACGTAGCATGGGTTAGCTCTATAAATAGGAGGGTTTGGCCATTAGTGAGGGATCTCTTTGGCTTGTTTGAGAGTTTCTCGAGAGGAGAGAGAGAGTTTTTAAAGAGGGAGATTCATCAGTGGCAGCCTAATTCGTGCTGCTTCAAGCTGGGGCTTTGCTTCTTCGACTCTAGGAGGTGCTTTGGTGCAAAGGAATCGACCAAAAGATCGTTCGTGGAGGAGATTTCGTGAAGAGAACCATCTAGCGCTTGGTGTCGCCTCGTCGGTTTAATTCATCGTAGGTAGACCGTCTTCTAAGCAAGTAAATTGGGATATAAGGATGTGGTCGTATCCTATATATTGTGTGATTTTAACAGATTTTTACAAGTCTTAGAACTTTGCGAATTTTGGTTTTGATTACCGGTGTAAAGATAGGGTTTTATGTGCATTGGAACTTGACGGCGGAACTGATTGCCATCAAGCTCCCTTGGCGGCTGTGAGAATTATTTTTTAACACTTTTAAAATTTAATTTATCTTTGAATTTGATTTATTTGGTTTATTTATTTATTTACATAGACATGGTCTTCTTTAGTTCGTTTGACCTCCCCCACTAACCTCGGTTAGTGTTAATTATATCAGTACAAAGGCTGAATACCCTTAATTAACCATCAGACAACCCCTTTGAAACAGAAGAGCGTGACTCACAATTGAATGACATGAATTGTACATGAAAGAAAATAAAGT